>JAVRFV010000400.1:50090-56851 GCA_032716605.1 Paralithodes platypus
CAATCAAGCTAGAATAGAGGTAAGGCATTAATAGCAATAGGTATAATACAATCAACTAAGAATAGAGGTAAGGCATTAATAGCAATAGGTATAATTCAATCAAGCTAGAATAGAGGTAAGGCATTAATAGCAATAGGTATAATACAATCAACTAAGAATAGAGGTAAGGCATTAATAGCAATAGGTATAATTCAATCAAGCTAGAATAGAGGTAGGCATTATGAGCAATAGGCATAATTCAATCAAGCTAGAATAGAGGTAAGGCATTAAGGAGACAGTGGATGTTTGTTTGGTCTATTAATTAATTTATTCATATATTGTTTTAGTTTCCTCCCTAGACCTCCATCAAACTTGGAAGAAAAAACCTAGACCCCCCTTCAAGATAGATTTGTACATTTTTCGGTAGAAAAATTCTCCGACCAAAGGCCGATTCCTTCTAAAATAACAGGCTCACTTTCGCTCGCCAGGAAAAAATCGACACCTAAATGGTACGAAGGGTCCTAATATTGAAAAAGAAATGGGGTGAAAGGTCATAAAATTCCCAAACTAATGGAACCAACATCTTAAAATCTCAAAACTAGTGGGGCTAAACATTAGGGAGAAGGGGGTCCAGAAAAACGGTCTTCCTCCCCTTAATAGCAATAGGTATAATACAATCGAGATAACCCATTGAAAGCCCAGATTAGAGCAGCAGCCATTCCCACTCTCCATGGTCTGGTAACGACACGCGGGAGAAAACGTAATGCTGGCCATAACACGAGAGAGAGAGAGAGAGAGAGAGAGAGAGAGAGAGAGAGAGAGAGAGAGAGAGAGAGAGAACAATATATACAGTATATATATTTCTACTATGCGGAAGGAGGCAAACGGAACGCTACTATACTATATATATATATATATATATATATATATATATATATATATATATATATATATAATGTTTTTTTCTGTAAGTGAGGGAGGCAAAAGGCAGAATTGCCTGTAGCGAGTGCCTCCCCCAGAGTTGGAAGAGAAAGACAGGGCCAACATCAAGGGACGTTTGAGCCAAAATGCCTGGACACACGGAGTATGAAGCAATTTAAGTCATAGGAATAGGGGAAAGGAAGACGTCGGGGGGACGAGGTTTTCCAGAGTCAGCTGTTGAATCGAAGAAAGTCTGAGAGGAACGTTTAATTCTTGGAGTGGAGGAATTGGCACCAGACTAGGGGTGGGATTGTGTTGCAAGATGGGTACCATGTGCCCTACGTAGAGGAGGTGGTATATATACTGTATATATATATATACCTTATTTTTTATTATTACCTCCATCTAGCAACACATTTGAACTCTCTCTCTCTCTCTCTCTCTCTCTCTCTCTCTCTCTCTCTCTCTCTCTCTCTCTCTCTCTTCTCTATCGTTCTCTACTCCTCTCTCCTCTCCTCTCTAAACATCCCACGATCAGATAAATCTGTCTGACGTGTAAGTTTTCCCTTGATGAAAATTCCGTAATCTGACGTTCCCACCCAACCGTATGAGGGATGAGAGAAGCGTTAGTAATGAGAGAGTGTAATAATAGAGGTTTGTTGTACCAAGGAGTACAAAGGAAATCAAGCAACAACAGATCTAGTGACCATTCTAGGTTGCTTGTCCTCCAAAACACCTGAGGATCAAGTGTCCACACAGTGGTTTAGAGTGGGTAAGGGAACATTGGAAAGGGAATTACTGCCCTGCAAACTAATGTTCCGTGGCAGGATTAGGAAGTTAGTAGGGGACAGATGGCGTTAGTAACTGAGGGGGGGATACAAATTCAAAGTTATTCATTTTTACAAACGCAGTCAGTCAGCGGGTTTGATGCGAGATATTTGTCTAGGCGGAGTTTAAATGAATCAACGGTGATGAAGTCTATACAACGTTTCGGGGGAAGACATTCCACAATGTTGATCAACTCGATTGGAAGAAGAGAAAGAAATTCTTAGATTCCGTGTGAGTTAAAAGATTTACCAATAAGTTTGCAACCGTTTCCCCGCGTGTAATTAGATTGGTTCGATAGGACGAGATCGTACTTACTACTAGTTAATATTGTCGATGCCTTTGATGCTTGAACACGTGAAAATTAAGTCAACGCGGTAATCTGCCAGCTGGGTTTTAAAGGAAATATATTTCACTCCTCTAAGACGCTCTTCGTATGGTTTGTTCTTTAGGCTAGGGTCATTTTGGTTAAACTCTTACGTTGAAAACTCGTTCTAGATGTTTATATCTTTTTGGTTAATATAGGGCAACAGGATTGAAACGCAGTTATCCAGAAGAGGGAGGACTAAGGAATTGTAAAGGGTTAGGATAACTTCTTTGGATTGATTGTAAAATGACCTGCCTATATAAAGCCAATTATTTTGTTTGCCGTAGTAAAAACTTCTGAACATTGTTGACTCGGTTTTAGGGTGACTCGATATTGTTACTCCAGCCCGATTCCCCCCCGGTTTCTCTGTTTACATTCTTAAGTGGAGTGCCCATTCATCGAATAGTTTGCTTTCTCATTTAGGTCTCCTTTATGTAGTGCTTTACACTTATCCGCAGTGAAACACATTTCCCAATTTTGGACCCATTATGACAATTTATCTAGATTGTGTTGCATATCGGCAACTGGTTCTTTTGAGAGTACGCTATTTGCAATTTTTGTATCGGTCAGCAAATTTTGAGAATTGTACAGGTGAGGGACCCTCATACTATGTCTGTTGATGTAAATTAGAAAAGAGAATTGGTCCTAGTTAGCGATCCCTGGGGTACCCCGATAACTTACATTGGTCCATTTTGATGCCTTACCGTTTATGGACTACGCTTGGCTTTCTGTCGCTGAGCCAATTTTTTCTATCCCTTTTCAACACACTGTCTTGTATTCCATGCGCTTTTAGTTGTAGCAGTAAACGTTTGTGGGGAACTGTGTCCAAAGGCCTTTTGAAAATCAAGGTATAGAATTATCTACAGCTGTACTGACTCAATCGTAGAGGTTGAGGATATAGTGTTGGAAAGAAGGCTCGAGGTTTGTTAAACAGGAAACGTTTTTTACGAAAGCCGTGTTGAGTATCTTCAGTATGTTATTTCCTCTAAGTGATTTACGAGGGCTGTCTCGTATGACCGTTTCTAGCATTTCACATTACAACTGAGGTTAAGCTAATTGGGACGATAGTTACTGGGTAGGGATTTGCTGCCTTTTTTTGACATATCGGTGTTTTACGTTGGACTAGCTTCCACTGATCGGGCATAGTTCCAGACTGCAAGGATTTATTGAATAGTAATGTCAGTGGTTTAGAGATGTGTGTGATTAAGAGTGATAAAGAGTGAATGAGCGTGTGTGTAGAGGGAAGGTACAGTACATTGACACAACAATTGACATGGCATTCGAAAGTGTGATTACCAAGCCCTATATCACTTAATGAAGAGAGAGAGAGAGAGAGAGAGAGAGAGAGAGAGAAGACGAAGCGAGAGAGAGACTGATGGGACGAGGAGGAGAGAGAGAGAGAGAGAGAGAGAGAGAGAGAGAGAGAGAGAGGGGGGGGGGAAGACACATACAGACAAACAAGGGAGGAGGGGTGGAAGGGGGGGTATTATGTGTGTGTTTGGGGTGTGGGGATCAAAGTACTCTCATTACTCTCTCCATTCATAACCTATACTCCTCCATTACCTCCATTTCATTTCCATTACTTCCATGCCCATTACCGATCCATTCCAGTTATAATTAATCCATTCATCTTTTTCTCAATACCAGCCTTTTGGCCATTTAAGGGGAGATTTTTATGTATATATATTTACTTATTTATTTACTTATTATTTATTAATTTATAGATTTGATCCCTAAACAAAAAACACACTTTTAAAAAATGCCACCAAGACTTCCTTTTCAGATAAATGTTCTGCATTATTCGGTAGCAAAATGCCTGTTCCAAAGGCCGGTTCCTCCTAAATTGCACGCTCGCTATCGCTCGCCAGGAAAAAATATAGTCCTAAATGGCAAAAAAGGTCTTAAAATTGCCAAACTAGTGGGGCAAATGTCTTAAAATCCTAATACTAATAGGGCTAAATATGAGAGCGAAGGAAAGCTAGAAACATACCTTTTAATTCGAATGCACTTGAATTATCTATCCATTCCTAATTCACCCCTTACCTACTTACAGTATGCCTATTTCATCCCAGTTACCCCTCCATTCCCAATCCACTCCAGTTACCCCTCCATTTCCAATCCACCCCAGTTACCCCTCCATTCCCAATCCACCCCAGTTACCCCTCCATTTCCAATCCACCCCAGTTACCCCTCCATTCCCAATCCACCCCAGTTACCCCTCCATTTCCAATCCACCCCAGTTACCCCTCCATTCCCAATCCACCCCAGTTACCCCTCCATTTCCAATCCACCCCAGTTACCCCTCCATTCCCAATCCACACCAGTTACCCTTACTCCATTTCAATCCACACTTTCCCAGTTACTCACATTGTTTACCAATACCCACCCCAGTTACCCCTCCATTCTCAATCCACCCCAGTTACCCCACCATTCCCAATCCACCCCAGTTACCCTTCCATTCCCAATACATCCCAGTTCAATCCACCCCAGTTACCCCACCATTCCCAATCCACCCGTTACCCTGCCATCCCAATCTACCCTCATTGTGGATCCAGTCCTATTCCAGCCCAAAGTTCATTATATTGGTTTCCTTATTTCTGATTCAGCAGTAATAAACTAATAATACTCTCTCCAATAATCCTTCACCCTATCCCTGTGTGATAATCTCTCTCTCTCTCTCTCTCTCTCTCTCTCTCTCTCTCTCTCTCTCTCTCTCTCTCTCTCCATCTACCCCCCTCTCTCTTTCTCAACTGTTGGACCGTTATCGATGAAATTCTCTCTCCAAAGACGAAAGTACAAATGGAGTAATTGCCTCAATGAGCCTTCTTGCAACAGTTTTTAACAAACAGAAAGACCTCCGTGATATCCCTACACCATTCGCCGATTCAGATTGATAAATTCAGATGTTCTAAAGCAATATGCCACCGTTACAGAGAGAGAAGTATTGAATTGTTTAGATAAAACTTAAAGTAAATAAAAACGCCAGGGACCTGATACCAATCTCGCATAGAGTTCTAAAGGAAGCTAAGGACTGAGCTCTCCAAACAAAGGACATTACTATTCAATTAAATCCTTGCCAGTCTGGAACTATGGCATGATCAGTGGAAGATAGCCAACGTAACACCGATATTCAAAAAAGGCAGCAAATCCCTACCCAGTAACTATCGTCCAATTAGCTTAACCTCAGTTGTATGTTAAAATGCTAGAAAACGGTCATACGAGGACAGGGACTCGGTAAATCACTTAGAGGAAAATAACATATTTAAAGATTACTCAACACGGCTTTCGTAAAAAAACGTTATGTTTAACAAACCTCTTAGATTTCTTCCCCGATATCCTCAACCTCTACGATGAGCGTAAAGCTGTAGAGATTATATACCTTGATTTTCAAAAGGCCTTTGACAAAGTTCCCCAAAAACGTTTACTGCTAAAACTAAAAGCGCCATGGAATACAAGACGGTGTGTTGAAATGGATAGAAAATTGGCCGCAGCAACAGAAAGAAAAGGGTAGTCATAAACGGTAAGGCGCTAAATGGACCAATGTGGTAAGGAGCGGGGTCTTTTTTACCCCAGGGATCGGTACTAGGGAACCAATTCTCTTTCTAATTTCCATCAACGGCATAGATGAGGGTTACACCTGCACATTCTCAAAATGTGGGACGATACAACAAATTGTACAAATAGCGTACTATCAAAAGAACAAGTTGACGATTCATGGTTCTATATTTAAAATCTATTAGAAATTGTCATGGGTGGAGTGGCGCCCAAATCTTGTGCAGTATATTCCCACGCACCGTTTCAATGCGGGAAAAATGTAAAGTACTACATGTCGGTTACCCTAACCCCCCAGAGAAAGCAACACTATTCCCAGTGTAGAAGACAGTACACAGCAGCTCTTACGAATGTAAACAGAGAAAATGATCTGGGGAGTAACAATAATCGAGTACACCTAAAACGACTGTGTCAACAATGTTCAGATAGTTGTTAAGAAGGCAAACAAAATAATTGGCTTTTATAGGGCAGGTCATTTGAGCATAAATCCAAAGAAGTTATCCTAACCCTTTCCAATTCCTTTAGTCCGCCCTCGTCTGGAATACTGCGTTCCAATCATGGTGCCCTTATTACCCAAAAAGATTATAAACAAGCTAGAACGAGTTTAACGTAGAGTAACCAAAATGAGACATAGACTGAAAGAACAAACCATACGAAGAGCGTCTTAGAGAATTAAATCTATTTCCGTTAAGCCAGCGCAGATTAAGAGGCGAATTAATTCAAGTGTTCAAAATCATCAAAGGCACGCGAAAATATGAAATGTAGTAAGTACTTCACTATCGGACCAATCTAAATTACACGCGGGGAAACGGTTGCAAAATTATTGGTAATTATTTTAACATCGCGACGAATCTAAGAATTTCTTCTTCAATCGAGTTGTCCCCTTGTGGAATGGGCTTACCCGAGACGTTTATAGACTGCAGCACCGTTGATTCATTTAAATTCCGCCTAGACAAATATCTCGCATCAAACCCGCGAATGGACTGCGTTTGTAAATGAAGAAACTTTATCCTCCCCTCAGTTACTAACCCAATGGCCCATACTAACTTCCTAGTCCTGCCACGTTAGTGGCAGGGCAGGAGGTCCCTTTCCCATGTTCCCTTTCCCACTCTAAACC
>JAVRFV010000401.1:0-56050 GCA_032716605.1 Paralithodes platypus
GTATTCTCTACTATTATGTGTGTATTCTCTACTAATTATGTGTGTATTCTCTACTATTATGTGTGTATTCTCTACTATTATGTGTGTAGTCTCTACTATTGTGTGTATTCTCTACTAAATGTGTGTATTCTCTACTATTATGTGTGTATTCTCTACGATTATGTGTGTAATTCTTCTACTATTATGTGTGTATTCTCTACTATTATATGTGTGTATTCTCTACTATTAGTGTGTATTCTCTACTAGTATGTGTGTATTCTCTACTATTATGTGTGTATTCTCTTACTATTATGTGTGTATTCTCTCCTATTAGGTGTGTATTATATACTATTATGTGTGTATTCTCTACTATTATGTGTGTATTCTCTACTATTATGTGTGTATTCTCTACTATTATGTGTGTATTCTCTACTATTATGTGTGTATTCTCTACTATTATGTGTGTATTCTCTACTATTATGTGTGTATTCTCTACTATTATGTGTGTATTCTCTACTATTATGTGTGTATTCTCTACTATTATGTGTGTATTCTCTACTATTTGCTGCTCCTATTATAAGCGCCTGCCCTAGTGTGCATTCTAATAAAGTCATTTTGTAAAACGTGTTAACATTAGGCCAGAACTTATGAGCGTGGGGTGAGTGTGTGTGTGTGTGTGTGTGTGTGTGTGTGTGTGTGTGTGTGTGTGTGTAATACAGATACATAGAATATATATAATTATACCATCATAATTTTAATAATGATGCAAATAATAATATAATAATAATAAGAATATGAATAATACTAATAATGAACGTGTGTGAGTGTAATCAAAAACAAACATTCTATGCTGCTCAGATTGCTAGTAGACTCGCAGAGGGCCGCCTTTGGGCCACATGGTGTGCGGAATGTGGGGGAATGACTAGTTTTTACAACTGTCTTTGGCCTAGGATTGGTCTGTAACTTTTAAGTGTATTTAAGGTGTATGCATATTCAGCTGTTTAACATAATCTGCCTACAGTTAAGAAACGTCTCAAAATTAAAATGAGGGAGAATAGGGTCCTTAGAAAAAATAACATTATGTGAAAATATACCCTTGATCGTAAGCATGTGAGGGATATAATGATGGTATGCACCAAATTTCGTCTAAATTCTTGTGTTAGTTATAAGATGCCTGGATCCTTTTATATAACAAATAACACACTAGAGGGAATATAAAGTTCGCTTCTTCAAAATTCGCTGACGGATGAATACTTTAATTTCGCCTTTCTTCCTCAATAAATATTTCTGGTCGTTTAGTTCATCTCTCTCTCTCTCTCTCTCTCTCTCTCTCTCTCTCTCTCTCTCTCTCTCTCTCTCTCTCTCTCTCTCTCTCTCTCTCTCTCTGCTAAATTAATACCTTGGAATCGCTAAGCAAAATTTAGGAAAGATAGAATTGTGTGCGAATTAGTTATAATAAAGAATACAATCCATGCAATAAATATCCCCCCCCACTTCTCTCTCTCTCTCTCTCTCTCTCTCTCTCTCTCTCTCTCTCTCTCTCTCTCTCTCTCTCTCTCCAATCACTAAGTACCATGCCCCCGAAATCACCGAACAAATACCAAGAAAATTAGACTCCCGAATTAAAGACCAATGTGTTTCTTATGACCGGCGTTTAATGACCTTGTCCTTGCTCCCTGATGACCTAATAACAAGGACAAACAGACCGTGAAAGCCTCCGTCCGTGGTTCAAACAGAGGAGAGTTATGGTTCGTGGTTTGTGTTGTTCTGTTTTGTTTCGGGGTTCTTCCAGTATGTTGGTGAATTTCGTGCACTACAATAGGCGATACCGACATTACTCAGTCCATACTAGCCTAATCTAACTTCGTTTAAATTATTTACTTAATCCTAGTCTGACCTAACTTAGCGTGTCTTGACTTAACGACAACTTAGCCTAACTTAATATAACTTATCCTAAGATAACAGCTAGCCTGTTTTTAACCTAACCTAGCCAAACCATATATAAATAGTTAATCTGCTTAATCCAAATATATATATGAATGTAGCCAATCAAATCAAATGAACGTATATTGGAGTTGCACTATTTGTGCATCTCGCCTACGCTTTAGTAAACTGGGGATTTATAGACTCATTTATGTAAAGTCACTCAACATTTCGTGGACCACTTTTATTCTTCTGTATACAAATTCAGTCATCGGAATAATATATATGCATGATATTATTTTATACGATACATAATATATTATTATATATTTGATATGTGTGATAGCAATGTATTTCCATTCAAACTAGGACATCGGGTATTTCAATCTAAGCTTGTCCAGCTTAATTAAACTTAACATGATGCCACGTAGAACTTTACTGTCATTCAATTAGTCATTGCAAATTCAGTTGCCTCTGCGTACAACCTCCTGAATACATTTTATCTAGCTGTAATTGGCTAATGATTAGTAGCATATTTGTTTTACATGTCGTTTTGAAATGACTAATGCGATAGCTTAAAATACAGTGCATTTGACGAAAAATTGTAGTACTGTATATCAATAACAGCTAAATTGTTAAGAATGTTTAATATATATATATACAGGTATATATATACTGTATATATATAAATATATATATATATATATATATTTTATATATCTATACTATTTATATAAAATATATCTATATATATATATATATATATTATATATATATATATATTGTTACGGCTGGATCGGCAATACATATTCGGGATTCTTGATCGTAGGACAGAAATGGCTTAAGTGACAACGACCACGCTCGATTCCAGTCCCAAATACTATATGCTCCAGACAACACAAGCACCAACGCCCTACAGAGTTATCGTCTACGGTAACGAGGTACCTTAACTCGGCGAAAGTGTACAACAGGGGTAGGCTAGCGGCTAAACTCCCTCAGACATTTATAGGTTACGTTATTACTAAAGAAATGCAATACTCAAGAAACTACGTTAATATTAAGCCTCTAATAATGTAGAATAGAAGCAGGCTAAAGGTATGACAGTGAAATGCTAAATGCCAAATGTACACGCCTACTTGAAAGCGCGTGCACTACACTAACTGTCCCCTACTAACATGCACTAGCATGTAGCATACAAGAAGATCATGATCCATAGATACCTAATATACACATGGGAGGAACATAAACAGTAGTCCACTTATTATAATAGTGAATCTATACTTGGAATAACTAAAAGGTTTCAGGCAACAGTACTGCGCCGGTAGCCTACTACCGCATAGGCTACTTTCGCTTCTCTCACTCTGTCTCCCCTCCGAGTCCGTATGCGCCCTACGCAACAGAACTCCGGACACAGCAGCAAAACGACAGTGCAGTTAATTGATACATGAAAGTATGAATAGTGTTGTCTTGTGTGTGAGTAATGTGTATTGTAAAGTGTTATAGATATATACTTAAAGAGAGCTGCAATGCATAGTAAAATAAAGATATATCCACTCATCATCCCCATGTGTTCTAGCTAGCAGGCCAAGTCACAGGAACAACGAGTCCCAGCACCGAAAGCGAGAACCCAGGAGAAGACTGTAGAGAACACAAGGACAGATAAATTACGTTACTCTACTATACCGGCACTACGAGCGAGCTGTAGTCTCGGGTGCTCCTGGCTCGGTATGCAAATCAAGGCTAAGTCCTCGTCCCTCTACAGACAACTCCTGGGCATGGTCGGGCTCTTACACATGGCACCAGTCTAGTCACAAATGGGATGATGAGCAGGGCATATAACTCGTGAACATGTAGAACGTTCACCAACTATCCTCATCAAGAAGATCGCTGTTCACATTAACCCCTTAAATCTAATACATGTAAATATATGCTTGTCCTAAGAGTAATACGAGAGGTGAGTGCTGAAACTCCTTTAGGACCTCAAGGGAAGGTTAGGCATTTAAATAGAGAGAAGAATGAAATGAGAGTAATGTCGTCAGAGAGAAAGAGTGCAACCGTGAGAAGTTGGGAGAGAGGGCAAGGGATGTTAGAATCTCAACGGTTCTAGGCAACCTGGTCAAGGAACACGCAGCCAACCTCCAGGCAGTGTGCTGTACGAGAGCATGGGCCCAGCGTAGGCAGGCAACAATGGACTACCAACCCTATCGCGCCTAGCTATAAGGGCAAGGCTGCCAACCAGTCCATACGTCTGGCAACCACCCGGCCGGCAGCGCGGCGCGTTGCTACCCTCTTGCTCTGAAGCCTAACTCACTCTCTCTCTCTGAACTCCCATTGTCTTATCTATCAACTTCTCTATTGATACTACATATTAATGGAAGGTCTCGACGTGGCTTAAAACACAACCCACCACTGGTTAGCACATGACGAGACCTTTGCAGAGATACAAAGAACATAGTTATAAGTTGTCACACTCAATATACATTGCGGCTGACGGTAGCCAGATCACGGGCGGTACAGTGGAGTACCAAGGAGTACAATCAGGTTGCGTTGCCCAGCACTGGGGTGCGTCACAGCCCCCCCAAGATTTTAGCTACTCGTCCTTAGTAGTATTATCAAATCTGACAGGCAACCAACCGACCTGCTACCCTTAGCTGCCACTATTTGCAAAAGGTGCAAAACAACTGACGTGTGAATTATACATTAAAACAATATCCCATGCCCCATGCTACAACAATAAAGACTTACCAAACTAAAAAAAAGAAAGAGTTTTCTCGTTTATTTTATTGTTTTATAATCTTTTTGGACGGCGTTATGATAGCCTAATTTTACTCCTGCTCAACCCACACACCGTGCACGACTATCTTGGATCATCAACCCTTGATAGACAATCTGCTATCACGTTCTCACTCCCGGCAATATGCTGAATGTTGAGATTATACTCTTGGAGCATTAGGGACCACCTGGTCAACCGCATATTCCGATTGTGAAACTGATTTAGGAATTTCAAGGGATGATGGTCCGTATAAATCGTCACTACCGGGCCGTAGGCTGGAACATAAACTTCGAAATGTTTGAGCGACAAAACGATAGCCAGAAGCTCCTTCTCTATAGTCGAGTAATTCCTTTGTGCCGAATTAAACTTGCGAGAAAAGAAGCTCACTGGGTGTTCCAAGCCCTCGGAATCAGTCTGCAGTAACACTGCCCCGGCACCCACACCGCTGGCATCAGTCGCCAGCTGAAAACTCCTTGAGAAGTCTGGGGCCCTCAAAATCGGATGTGTACACAGCATGTGCTTGACTAGGTCGAAAGCCCTCTGACACTCCGCAGCCCAACAGAACTTCACTGACTTTCGACAGTAGATCAGTTAACGGTGCTAAGACAGTAGAGTATCCCCGGATGAAGCGCCTATAATAGCCTATCATAACTAGGAACCGCATGACCTGGCGCTTAGTGGTGGGCCTGGGAAACATATTGATAGCCTGTATCTTGCTCAGGGGGGGGCACACCCGGCCCAACCCGACCACAAAGCCAAGATACTGCACAGTAGCCTTTACAAACTCGCACTTCCTCAGGTTCACCACCAGCCCAGCATCGTGCAACTTCCTAAACAGGGTCTCTAAGTGCCTTAGGTGATTTTCAAAATCGTCATCATATACTATCACGTCATCAAGGTAGACCGTGCAGTTAGGGATTTCGTCACAAATATCGTTCATCAGGTTCTGAAACGTGGCAGGTGCGTTCTTAAGCCCATACGGCATTACGTTACATTGGTAGGTCTTGCCATCTACCACAAAACCACAAACTTGCTTAGCTCGGTCCGACAGGGGTACTTGCCAGTAGCCTTTTACAAGATCAATTTTAGTAAGGTACTTTGCATTCCCTATCTTGTCCACGCTGTCGTCAACTCGTGGCAAAGGGTAAGGGTTGGTAGTGGTCAAGCCTTTTAGCCTACGAAAATCTATGCAGAACCGCACCTTGCCGTCAGGTTTTGGCTGCAACGTGACGGGTGATGTCCACTTCACATAACCTTCAGTGATCATCCCTCTCTCAACCATGTACTTTAACTCCTCCCGTAAAGCTGGCAACTTTACCGGGGGCACACGGTAGGGCACTGACTTGAAGGGCACATTATCACCGACGTCCACGTCGTGCGTTACCTGAGTAGTGAGACCTGGGTGTTCGGCGAAAACAGAGGGGTATGACCTGAACAGGCCTAGGACAGCAGCACCCTGGTGCTCAGGCAGGTGACTTACAGCTTGCCTAGCCTCTTGTTCAGTATTCCCCGCCCACTGTTCCGCGGAAATGACACAGTCCCAGCTATCCTCCTCAGCAGCATGACTGTCCCCACCTCCTTCTCCACCCTGGCCGCTGCAGGCCAGCACAGGGACAGTGAGAGGCTCTGAGGGGCGTCTCACATACTCTTTCATGAGGTTAACATGACATAACTGATGTTTTTTCCTACGGTCAGGTGTTGCAACGAGATAATCAAGGGCCGACAGTTTCTTTGCCCCCCCATACGGCCCAATGAACTTGGCAGAAAGGGGGTGGCCCGGCAAAGGTAAAAGCAACATTACCCCCTGACCCACCGGAAACTCCCGAAGCTGCACCTTGGCGCCAGACTGGTGCTTCATGACCGCCTGTGCATTAACCAAGTTATTAACCTGCCGCTGCCATGCAACCTATAAGTCTCTCCCGGCTCTCAAGGACATATTTAAGTACAGACCCCGGCTTCTCTTCGCCCTCCCAGATCTCTTTCACCATACTTAAGTCCTCTCACATTATGGCCAAAGACTAGCTGATTTGGACTGAACCCCAGGCTCTCTCGCGTGTCTTCTACAGCAGCGAACAGAACATACGGCAGACCCAAATCCCAATCAGTGTCATGTTCTGCACAGTAACAGCGTAGCATACTCTTCAGGGTCGAGTGCCACCGCTCCAAGACTCCCTGACTCTCGGGATGGTAGGCTGACGACACTACAGAACATATACCGTGCAACTGAAGGGTTTGCTTGAACAATTTGGATGTAAAATTGCTCCCCTGGTCCGACTGCACCTCACGTGGAAATCCATAACTGGAACAGAACAATAATAAGTTTTTAACAACTGCCTTTGCCGAGCCGGTCTCATGGGGTATGCGTCCGGGTATCTCGTAGCCCCATCCATGATTGTCAACAGGAATTTATTGCCACTACTAGTAGGCGGGAAAGGGCCAACCAAATCTACTACAACTTTGCTGAACGGAGGCCCTGTGCCATGTATGGAAATCTAAGGTGCCTTCGGGATTGTCTGGTTAGGCTTCCCCGTTGTCTGGCAGGTCGCACACCCAGCCACCCATGCACAGACATCAGCCTTGACCCCAGGCCACCAGACAAACCTGCCCAATGCCGCCAATGTTTTTGTTACCCCCAAATGACCCGCCACCGGCACATCATGCGCCAGACACAATAAGGACTCTCTATACATATTTTGAACAACCACCTGGTCTACTACCCTCGCACCGCCCTCCCACTTCGATTTGGGGTCTAAAAATCTGCGGTACAATATCCTGTTGAGCCTAAAGAAATCTCCCGGCTTCGCATCCCCATCTTCCTCCAACTCTATGGCACCATTGCTATAACGAGCTAGGCTAGCGTCTTGCAGCTGCTGCTCACTAATGTCCCCGGGCGTCAATGCATCAAGATGGTTTTGTAATAAGACATTACCCCGGCTAGTAGGCTCTACTGCCTTAGTGGCTCTCGCTACAGCTCGTGCCTCACGCGAAGTCTTACCCAACTCTGCCTTGTTACACACCATCTCTGGGCCAGAGTCAACTCCCGTGTTTATTATAGGTCCAAGTACCGAATCACCGAGAAGTGCAGCAGAATCAATGTCCCTTTTCCTGCCCTTAGCAACCTTCTCCTGATCCTTCCTCCACTGTCCCCGAGGTTGAGTGCTAGGCTGTGCAGGAGCCGCAGAGCGAGATCGGGTTACCACACAGGCCATCTCATCCTGTTGGCACCTCCCAACCCATTCCCGATTCTCACCATCCACGTCGGCCGCCCTCTCGGCAACGACTAAGGGTGGAGCCCGGGAAGTGGGCACCGCAAAGTCGTTGCCGAGAAGAAGGTCGACGCCCTCAACTGGCAAACACTCAACGATCCCTACATCCAGCTCCCTGCACACCTCTCCCACTCTCAACTCCAACCTCACAAGTGGGTATGACCTCGTAGCATTTATACCCTGCACCACAACAACTCTGGCCGCATTTATCGGTTTCCCTGTGAAGTTCCTCAACAAAGTTTGCGAAGCCCCCGTATCCCTCAGCAAGTCAACCCTCCGTAGTTCACTCCCCCAGCTCACAAACCCGTGTCCCCGATGGCTACAGAAAGTGTCCCGGACAGGTGTCGAGCCTTCCGTACGCTTCTTTACCGCGTGTGCCTCAGCTGCTGACAACCTACCCCGGGCAGTTGCTGCAGCCTTCAGAGACCAAACGATACTGTGAACCAATGACACCGGCTTAGCGGGAGTGTTACTAGGGCACTCACGTGAATAATGGCCTAGCTTCTACATTTGTAACATTTCACATCCCCAATGGGCTTCTTCCCTTGTGCGGGCGAAGAAGGGGCCTGACCTTTAGGAAACGGGAGAGGCTTGTGTTGTAGGTGTTATTAGGTGCAATGCTTTTAGTGTGGTTATGTGTGTCATAGGATTTGTTTATTATCGAAAACTCTGGTGGGTGGGGTATAGCGCCCCTTCTGCCCTGACTCAGCCCTCTGAGCGGCACCGCAACCACGAATCAATGATAATCTGAGGTCTGCCATCTTGGCAGCCTCCTCTACTGTCTTGGGACATTTTTCCTTAATGTTCAGCGTAGATCGTTTCCAGTACATTTGTAAAACTGTTCCAGATAGAAAAGTTGCTTAATTTCCTCAGCCGACTCTGCGTGCTCGGACCGAAACCAGTTATTACATGCATCTGTTAAGTCCCGTGCGTGCTCCATAAAACTGACGTCGCTCTTCTTATTCACGCCACGGAACTTCAATCTATAAGTTTCGGGTTGCAGTTCGTAGGCCCGGAGCACACCCTCCTTCACCAGTCCATACACGACACTCTCGTCCAGTGACAGTGCAGCGTAGGCTTTCAACCCCTTACCCACTAGACGTGATGAAACTAATGCTGCCCATTTAACCTCCGGCCAGTCATACTCACGACAATTCTTTTCGAAACGAGCAAAAAACTCAGTCACTGCTGTCCCATCAAATGCGGGTACTAACTTAATTAAATGCGAAAGTGAGTCTGTAACCCGGTGCCCACCACCGAGATGACGCCCCGTGGTCTCTACTCTAGACTTCTCGACATCCATTTCAGCCTGGTACCTGGTTGCATCCTGATTGGCTTGGATTCTAGCAACCTCAATGCGTTCTATACTAGCCTGTTGTATCTGAGTCTCCTGCAGCTTAATCCGTTCTATACTAGCCTGTTGTATCTGAGTCTCCTGCAGCTTAATCCGTTCTATACTAGCCTGTTGACTCTCTCCCACGTTAAGCTTAGCGAGTTCTAGCTGAAATAACATCTCAGGAGCCAGGCCTGGGGGGGGAGAGCACAAAATGGGGGATCCACAGCGAGACATGTTTTTAACGGGTAAGCCAGCTTGCCATTGAGAACCCTCCTGCTGCATCGTGCTAAGACGCGCTGGCTGAGGCCCCAGCCCAGGGGTAGAGTGGAAGGGAGGCCTGGAGGGAACCCCCCAAGACCCCACTCCACCCACCGCCCCATCGCCATCACCCAACAAACATGCCACCAAATTCTTCTTGGGCCAACTGTCAGGACCCCCCCGCCCCCCCACCGTGGCTAAACAGCGAAGACCGTAACAATCAATAGCCTGCAGGCGCTGTTCGGTCCAAGGTGTCTGCAAAAATGCCCGGGCATCCCTCTCTCCACTTATAACACTCCCCTCCCTAAATATCTGCTGTAGCTTGCTGGTCACTAGGCTGTACCGTGTTATCCTCCCCCGTAAATGATGAGTCATTAGACATAGTGCTGGTTATACAATTGCTGTTCATAAAAAAAAAAAAAGTGCTTATTACTAATTGCAGTCTCGACTCACAAAATGTTAAAGATGCTTGAATGACTCTACTCTAGCCCCTAACGAAACAATCTGCAAGTCCACCAATACAATAATGACACAACCAAATTCCTCCAATATGCAAGAAAATTCTAGCCAGCTCTACTAGGTAGCATAGAAGAGTTCTCCAAAAAACATGTGATAGGATACTACTGAATCTTGTGCAAGGTCGCCATTTTGTTACGGCTGGATCGGCAATACATATTCGGGATTCTTGATCGTAGGACAGAAATGGCTTAAGTGACAACGACACGATCGATTCCAGTCCCAAATACTATATGCTCAGTACAACAAAGAGCAACAACCGCCCCTACAGAGTTATCGTCTATGCGGTCAATACGACGCGTACCTCTAATCTCGCGCGAAAGGTGTACCAACAGGAGGTACGGACTATGAGGCGTACACTCCCTCAGACATTTATAGGTTTACGTTATTACTAAAGAAAATGCAATACCTCAAGGGAAACTACGTTAATATTAAGCCTCTAATAATGTAGAATGACGAAGCAGGCTGTAAGGCTATGCACACACGTGAAATGTGCTAAATGACAAATGTACACGCCTACTTGAAAATCGCGTGCACTACACTACCTGTCCCCTACTAACATGCCCTAGCATCTGGCAAACAAGATGTTCATGATCGAGTAGATACCTAAGATACACAGGGGAGGAACATAAATAGTATTCACTTATTATAATAATGAATCTATACTTGGCTAACTAAAAGGTTTGCATGCAACAGTACTGCTCCGGTAGCCTACTACCGCATCGGCTACTGTCGCTTCTCTCACCTCTGTCTCCCCTCCTAGTCCTTAATGCCGCCCTAACGCCAACAGAACTCCGGACACAGCAGGCAAAACGACAGTGCCATTTATTGATACTTGAAAAGTATTAATAGTGTTGTCCTTGTGTGTGAGTAATGTGTATTGTAAAGTGTTATAGATATATACTTCAGAGAGCTGCAACGCATAATAAAAATAAAGATATATCCCACTCATCATCCCCATGTGTTCTAGCTAGCAGGCCAAGTCACAGGAACAACGAGTCCCAGCACCTCTGAAAGCGAGAACCCAGGAAAAGACTGTAGAGAACCCAAGGACATATAAATTACCGTTACTCTAAACTATACCGGCACTAACGAGCGAGCTGTAGTCTCGGGTGCTACACGCGCTCCTGGCTCGGTATGCAAATCAAGGCCTAGTCCTCGTCCCTCTACAGACAACTCCCTGGTCATGGTCGTCGGGCTCTTACACATGGCGACCAGTCCTAGTCCCAAATGGGATGATGAGCAGGGCATATAACTCGTGAACATGTAGAACGTTCACCAACTATCCTCATCAAGAAGATCGCTGTTCACATTAACCCCTTAAATCTAATACATGTAAATATATGCTTGTCCTAAGAGTAATACGAGAGGTGAGTGCTGAAACTCCTTTAGGACCTCAAGGGAAGGTTATGCATTTAAATAGAGAGAAGAATGAAATGAGAGTAATGTCGTCAGAGAGAAAGAGTGCAACCGTGAGAAGTGGGGAGAGAGAGCAAGGGATGTTAGAATCTCAAAGGTTCTAGGCAACCTAGTCCAGGAACACACAGCCAACCTCCAGGCAGTGTGCTGTACGACAACATGGGCCCAGCCCAGGCAGGCAACAATGGACTACCAACCCTATCGCGCCTAGCTATAAGGGCAAGGCTGCCAACCAGTCCATACGTCTGGCAACCACCCGGCCGGCAGCGCGGCGTGTTGCTACCCTCTTGCTCTGAAGCCCAACTCACTCTCTCTCTCTGAATTCCCATTATCCTATCTATCAACTTCTCTATTGATACTACATATTAAATGGAAGGTCTCGACATGGCTTAAAACAAAACCCACCACTGGTTAGCACATGACGAGACCTTTGCAGAGATACAAAGAACATAGTTATAAGTTGTCACACTCAATATACATAGCGGCTGACGGTAGCCAGATCACGGGCGGTACAGTGGAGTACCAAGGAGTACAATCAGGTTGCGTTGCCCAGCACTGGGGTGCGTCACAGTGTGTGTGTGTGTGTGTGTGACTGTGAGTTTTAGTGTGTGTGTGTGTGTGACTATTTTAGTGTGTATATGTGACTGTGGGATATATTGTGTGTGTGTGTGTGGTAGAGAAAAAATGACTGCACTATTCCTCTGTCGTTACTCTGTTACTCGTCATTATAAACACAAGTGCCACGGTGCCACAGTCATTAAACCACCTGCCTATATTGAAAGTGATATGTACTATGTGGTAAGGATAGACAAATAGACAAACTATTATGTAAAGGTACAGAGATAGACAGATGAGGGAAATAGTAAGATAGATTAGTAGGTAGATACACACACTCACACAAATATATATAGGGTGAGTGTCGTAACAGCGTGAGTGAGAGTGAGTTACAGGGAATGGTTAGCATCTCAAAGACTTGTGATCCAACTGAGGGGATACTGGAAGTGGAAGGACAGAGATTATGTAGTGCATTACCATTTACAGAGTGAGCAATCTACTACTATCGTTTTGAAATGCTTACTGAAAAAATGTACAGCTTCTGAGGGAAATTGTTCCAGCTAGAACAAATTCTATATGTGAAAACGTTTCCGCAAATACTAGTGGTGAACCATTTAAATTCCCCACAGCCATGATTGCATCTGTATTCTTATTGAAGCCATTTTGCTTATAATCCTATTATCAAACCATTAAGTATCTGAAATTCTTCAAAATTGACTCATAGTTGCGTGTTTCAACGGAGAGATCAAGAGGGTGAGAGGAGAGTGAGTGGTCAGAGAGAGAGGAGGTGAAGAGGCGCTAAAACGGTGAATAAACAGCTTAACCGACATTATATTACAATACAGGGAGAACTAATAAGAACCACTCCACCCCACACCACCATAACAATAAAGTCACTCGCTCTACGAGCGTCACCAGCAAGATATCTTAGTCGCCGAGTCAAGTGTATAAACGATAAATATTTGGTTGCAAGCAGAAGGTAACTAGGCTTAAAACGTTGATTTCAATTAACTATCCTTTACTATCTTGATTAATGAAACACATTCTAACCTGGACAAATACTAAAGTAACAAATTTTTCTTACAGCTCTGATTAGTTTAAATAAGATAACTACTTTGAATATGTAGGACGTAGCGGACGTGATGATTTGCACGAGCTTTCTGCAACTTTCTTTATAACTATATATATTATATATATATATATATATATATATATATATAATATAGAAATATATATTTTTTGTATTCCTGTTGCCCAGGGTATCTAGGCAGATCAGCCCCAAGGTCCCGAGCAAGCCCAAGGCCCATAATCGAGTATTTATTATTATTATATTTTTTATTTTATTATTACTGTTGTTATTTATTTTATTTTATTTATTATTTTATTTTTATTTTTATTTTATTTATTTATATATATATATACCACATAAATATATATATATATTATTTATGACACCTTGTATGTATACTGTATATATATGTATATATGTATATATATATATATATATATATATATATATATATATATATATATATTTATATATATATATATATATATATATATATATATATATATATATATATATATATATACAGTATATATATATACCCACACACACATACACATATTTTTTTTACCATTCATTATATTTTGTTTGACACCTTGTATACAGTATATATATATATATATATATATTTATATATTTATATAAAAGTGTTGTACATTGTGGCAAAGATATACAACTGTATAAACATTCTCATATATTTACATAACAATAACAATGCATGGAAACAATTGCGCATAGCTCACGAACCAATTACGCTATATTATTTTGGTTTTCACCATTAGAAAGAGTACAATTTTCCGATTCCGGTGATATATAGTTATATACGTATCCAAGCAAATAACGCAACGACGAGGTGGGGAACAGCTCGGAACCCGGGTAGCGTCGGCGGAACAGAGACGGGTGAAGCGTAAATATTCGCATTTTGGCTCTTAATTTCAAATATTCATAGCGCAAAAAGTATTTGTCGTAGGAACTTCTAGTTTTTTTTATACTCATCAGCATTATTTGCCGTATTCATACAGCCTAAATTTTAGTCCATACACTTCGTAACAACGAAATAAATCGAAAATGTTATAAACCATATCAATCAAAATCATATATATTTTTTTTTCGGTCACTGCTTGAGAACTATTGAAGATAAACAATTTGTGTTTTCAGATTTGTAAAGAGGAGAAAAAATACTATTATTTGAGCAAACAAAAAATAGATGGTCATCACTCACAATTTAGAGATAAGACGGTGTGAAGACAATTGATTGGGAAATCATTGTATTCCGGACTCATTTACACTTTCATATTTCGATTTATTTACATTTTGTTTTGTTTTATCATGTACTATAAATATTCCTCTTTCCATTGACATATGATACATCACAATAAACAGCATTCTGGTGGATGAAAATACAGAAAAACACACAGCTTCGAAAACTCGCCCAGCCTGGTATTTCATGGCAAATTTAGAGAAGGTCTTACCATAAGTTACATATTTAAGTTGCCGGAGCTGGGAGGGTTAAACTGCCCAAAATCGTCTAAATATAGCTAGTATATAGCCAGAAAGACGTCGCCGATACAGAGGGGTTAAGCAGGATCTGTGGAAATATAAATGGATGTGTAAGGTAGTTCGAAGCCTGCTAATTGCTGGAGGCCCTTTTTAAGCTGACTGAAATCGTTTAAAAGTAGCCAGCATATAGTTAAAAGGACGGCACCGGCACTGAAAGGGTATTAACGAACCTATTTCTCTATTCTAATGTAACCAATATCTCAAGACATGCTTTTGATTTTTTTTTTTTTTTTTTTTGCCAGACGCCGTAATTCCCGAGAAGGGGTGGCCATGAATATCAGGCGTTTGTCACAAATCGCTAGGTCAAGTTGCCCGGGCTTGAGATCTGAGAAATGGATATATGGAGATATACTGTATATATATATTGTTATGTATGCCAGATTAGTATAATATTTTAGTTTCCCCCTTATTTGCTTGCTTCTCGAGAGTTCTAGACCTGTCACAATTAAGTCTGTCTCTCCCAGGATTGCATTATTTCATTCACGTGTGTAGTAGAAAATTCCCGAGTCACTGGTGACATATACTGTATATACCCCCCTGAGTCCTTGCCGTTTCAACTCCAGACTGACCGACCTTAGCATTGCGCACACATCTCTCTCTTGCCTGTACATAGTGATATATACCTTGTGGAGTGATACAATTATTTCTCTGGCCTCCATCAAGATATAGTAACCTGCAATTATTACCTGTGTTCCCGAGTGTTGAGTACATTGAATATAATCGTGTATTTAGTATTATTATTGTTAGCCTATTCTATTATATATATATATATATATATCATTGCTATTTCATATGTAGGCTAATTGCTAAATCATTCATAATCTTGTGATCAGTTAATAATTAATTGTCATTAAGTTTACTGTGAATTAATATGATTTCTATATTTCCTTTTGATTGCATTTATTAATGTTATAAGTGTAAAGCATTAATTAATTTGTGATTAGTTTCCAAGTTGTGAATTTGATCAGATTAATTTAGTTACTTCTTACTATTGTGTTTCAGTAAGAATATTCTCTCAAGTGATAATTTAGTGTTTATTTCACATTTAAATAAGTATATTAATTACTTGTCTTGCTTTTAGTAACATATTGTGCATTTCCTTAAGTTATTAAACATACAGTATATTATCCATTTCCAGTGATCTTGAAAAAATATTAATTCTTATGTGATATAGCTATTAAACCTTGCATTGCATTAAAGGTATATAGTTATTTATTTTTTCACTTTTATATTTTCTGATAATCTTAGTGCATTATATATTCTTATTGCTCGTCCTGAAGAGACTGATTTTTTGTTTGTTCTTACATTATAATATAATACTTAATTTTGATTAAACTAAGAATGTTTATTCTAGTTTTCCTTGAACCTGGATGTTTTGGAGAGGGTTATGTCATCAGTCTTGAATTTCATATTTAACCTATTGTTTGTCAATTCACCTCGCCCAGAAACATAACATTGGCGACCTTGAGCCGGGAACTTCGGGACTTGTTTAAGAATATATTAAATTATTTGCTTGTGATTGTACTATTTAAATTTTCATGATGTCTTCTACTATTTCTACCTTTGAGGAAGCTAAATATTTTGTAGAGAGTGTTCAGACAGTTGTTGAGGTAGAAAGTAGGAATACAAATGAACTCAAAGTCCTTGCACAATACCTGCAGCTTGCTCCTCCTTCAAGTGCTCATAAAGATCAAATTATTGACATGATTAATATAAAACTATTTAATCTAACTCCTCCAGTTGACATGGATAAACAAATTGAACTTGCAAAGATTCAAGCACAGGCTCGTGTTCAGGAAGCTGAAGCACAGGCTCGTGCTCAACAAGCACAGGTTCATCAGGCACAAGCACAGGCTCAACAGGCACAGGCACAACAAGCACAAGCACAGGCACAAATTGAAATTGCTAAGTTAGACCATGAGTACCGTATGCAACACGGGGTAAATAGGTCATCTAATCCTGATAATTTTGATGTGGCCAAAAATGTTAAACTTGTCCCTGTCTTTAATGATTCTGATGTAACTAAATACTTTCAGTTGTTTGAGAAGGCAGCTAATGGTTTCAAATGGCCCAGGCAATATTGGCCAATACTCCTTCAGAGTGTACTCACTGATAAAGCTCAAGTTACTTATGCATCTTTGTCTCAGGATCAGTCTGATAATTATGATGTAGTTAAGAGCCTGATTCTTAAGGCCTATGGGCTTGTTCCTGAAGCCTACAGAGCTAAATTTAGGACCACTTACAAGCAGGATAAGCAATCTCATGTTGAGTATGCCAAAATTAAAGAAGATTTGTTGGATCAATGGTTAAAGTCTAAGAATGTAAATGCTGACTTTAATAAATTTAAGCAGATTATCTTATTGGAGGACTTCAAAAGATGTGTCAGGAAGGATGTCAGTTTATATATTGATGAGAGAAAGGTAGACACTGTTTCTGATGCTGCAATTTTAGCTGATGAGTATGTTCTCACTCACAAACATTATACAGGTAATCAAATAAAGAGATATGAGAATAAATATGTAGCCTCTTCTCAGAGTACAGGTGTAAAGAAGGAGAGTAAAGATAATGTTTCTCAGGAAGGAAATACTAGTTCCACTTCTAACTTCTCTAAGAAGAAATGTAATTATTGTGGTAGACTAGGTCATATTGCTGAAAAATGTTTAAGAAACAGTGTGATGCTAATAATAAACTTGCAAATGTTCAGTCAGTTGGTCTGGTGTCCACTCTTGAGAGTTCCCAATGTCTTATAAATGACTTTGTTTTACCTGCTTTGAGTGCTTTGGAGAGTAACGTAAGCTCTATTGATAAAGCTCCTCTTTTGAGCAGTAATTATGTTGTACCTACTTTGAAGGGTAACATAAGCTCTACTAGTGAAGCTCCTCTTTTGAGCAGTGATGTGGATGACACTCTCAAGAGTTCCTATGCAAAGTTCCTGTCTGATGGTTTTGTCAGTTCACGTAATGGCAGTGACAGGAAATCTGTTAAAATTTTATGAGACACAGGTGCTTGCCAATCCCTACTAGTGACTAGTCTTTTAGGCTCTAACAATTATTCCTCTGGTGAAACTGTAATGTTGCAGGGTTTAGGGAGTAATTATTTTTCTGTCCCTCTGTGCAGAGTGAATCTTGAGTCTGATTTTGTTCAAGGTCCAGTTATGGTAGGATTGGTTGAGACACTTTCTATGTCTGGTGTGACTTTTCTCCATGGCAACGACATTGCTGGGGGTCGGGTTTGTCCAGCTCCTCGGTTGTCTAGTGAGCAATTGGCCGGAGTCGAGGATGGCTCATCTGATGTGTTTCCTGCATGTGCTGTCACTAGGGCAAAAGCTAAAGTTACTAGTTATTTAGAGGGTGATAAAGATGATGGTGTTCTCTTGGCTGATACTTTCCGTGCTAATTTAGACCATTCAGAGGATGAAGCAGTTCCCCGCAGTGTGGATAATTTGTCACCTCGTGAGTTGGTAGAGTTGCAGCAGGCTGACCCAGAGTTGGAAGATTTAGTTAGTTCTGCTTGTAGTGAGGAAGAGTCAGCTAGTGCTTCTACTTGTTACTATTTTAAGTCAGGAGTATTAATGAGAAAGTGGAGACCCCCAACGTCATCAGCAGACTGTGAATGGGAGGTTGTGCATCAAATTGGCATCCCTCGAGTTTGTAGGCAGGATATCATTAGGGTGGCTCATGACTCCAGTTTGGCAGGACACATGGGAGTGAGGAAGACTGCAGCCCGTATTTTGAAGCATTTTTACTCGCCAGGTATTTTCAAGCATGTTTCCTAGTATTGCAATTCTTGTCACCTGTCAAGTAGTGGGGAAGTGTAATAAAAAAGAGAAAGTTGTACCACTCGTTCCCATTCCTCCCTTTGAGACGCCGTTCACTCGGGTGTTGGTTGATATTGTAGGACCTCTTCCCAAGACTTCTTCAGGGTTTTCCTATTTTCTGACACTTATTGATATGGCTACTCGTTATCCTGAAGCAATCCCTCTCAGAAATATTTCGGCGAAGAATGTAGTGAAAGAAATGCTTGGGTTCTTCACCAGATTTGGATTGCTTAAGGAAGTACAGTCAGATCAAGGGAGCAATTATATGTCCAATGTTTTTAAGCAGTCTTTGAAAGAGTTGGGCATCACACAGATCATGTCTTCTGCATATCATCTTCAAACACAGGGAGCTCTGGAGAGATATCATCAGACACTCAAATCTATGCCGAGGAAATACTGCTTGGAACACCAGAAAGATTGGGATAAAGGTCTTCCTTTTGAGCTGTTTGCTTCAAGAGAGTCTCCAAATGAATCACTAGGATTCTCACCTTTTGAACTGCGCTTCGGGCATTAAGTTAGAGGTCCTATGAAGTTGTTGAAGGAGTTTGGGCTGTCGGAATCGGATGACGTCAACCTACTGGAATATGTGGCGAACTTTAAGGAGCGGTTATCAACAGCGTTCCAGCTAACTCGAGAGAATTTCGGAACTGTTGAGGAGAAGATGAAAACATGGTATGACAAGAACTCAAGAGTACGCCAGTTTCAGCCAGGTGAGGACATCCTAGTTCTGCTGCCAATACACGGATAACCTCTTCAAGCCAAGCTTCGTGGACCGTACATGGTGGAGAAGAAAGCCAGTGATGTGAACTACGTTATTGCCACGCCATATTGTAGGAAGAGCAAAAAACTTTGTCACGTCAACATGCTAAAATTGTACCACATGAGAGACCCTGATAAACCCGTCTGCACTGTAGCTGTTCCTCAAGACACCGAAAGTGAGGCACTCCCATGCAGTATGAACTTGAGCGATAGCCTAGGGCAGAATGTTGCTATCATGAGTGATCTGGAGACAAAGTTATCTCATCTAACACCTGAGGAGAGGCAGGAATTCACGGCTCTACTCCAGAAGTACCATCAAGTGTTCCGAGATACTCCAGGAAGAACAACCATTTTGATGCATGATGTTGATGTTGGAGATGCAAAGCCAATTAAGCTGCCAGCCTACCGTGTGAATTCCTTGAAGGTTCCTCTGATCCAGAAGGAGATTGACTACCTACTCGCCCACAAGATGATTGAGCCCTGCCAAAGTGAGTGGAGTTCTCTGTCACCTTAGTTCCTAAACCAGGTGGATCACAACGGCTCTGTATTGACTATCGACGTGTTAACCACATCACCAAAACAGACACCTACCCAATACCTCGCATGGAGGATTGTATACTGTAGATAGGATTGGAAAGGCACAGTACATCAGTAAGTTTGACTTGTTAAAGGGATATTGGCAAGTACCTATGACTCAGCGTGCTAGGGATATCTCATGTTTTGTAACTCTTGGTAAGACCTTTGCATGTTCTGTGATGCCATATGGTATGAAAAATGCACCTGCGACATTTCAAAAACTCATGAACATTGTAACCGAGGGTTTGGAAGGATGTGTTGTGTATATTGATGATGTATTGATCTTTAGTGACACCTGGAAAGATCACCTATGCCATGTCAGTAACTTTCTTGATCGTCTGGTTCAAGCTAATCTTGTTGCAAATTTATCAAAATGTGAATTTGGTCAAGCTAAAGTCCATTATCTTGGTTATGTGATTGGTAATGGACAAGCAGTGCCACCAGAGGCTAAAGTTCAAGTGATAAGTGATCTTTCAAGACCTAAGACTAGGAAAGAATTGCAAAGATTTCTTGGTATTGTAGGATACTACTGCCGGTTTGTTCTAAATTTCTTAATCCTTGTGTCACCACTCACAGATCTTCTGAAAGAGGGAGTTACATTTGAGTGGAACGAAGCATGTGAATCCTCTTTCAACAAACTCAAAGCTATCCTGTTGAGTCAGCCAGTGCTTTTCACCCCTAACTTTGCTAAATCGTTTAAAATGGCTGTAGATGCTAGTGATACAGGAGCTGGGGCAGTTTTGTTGCAGGAGGATGACCAAGGTATTGAACATCCTGTATCTTATTACAGCAAGAAGTTCACTCCATCCCAAAGGAATTATTCAACTATTGAGAAGGAACTTTTGGCTCTAATTTTGGAATTGCAAAAATTTTCTTTATATTTGTGTTCAGGCCCAGATCCTATT
The DNA here is from genome assembly GCA_032716605.1 of Paralithodes platypus. Taxonomy (NCBI): domain Eukaryota; kingdom Metazoa; phylum Arthropoda; class Malacostraca; order Decapoda; family Lithodidae; genus Paralithodes; species Paralithodes platypus. Next base: position 20,709 of record JAVRFV010000401.1, read on the forward strand.
GTTATTTATACTGATCACAACACACTGAAGTTTCTTAGTAAATTTAGAGATAAGAATCAGAGATTGACCAGGTGGAGTCTGCTTCTTTGAGAATATCCTTTAGATATAAGACATTAAAGGGAAAGAAAATGTGATTGCAGATTGCTTGTCTAGACTGTAGCCTAATTGTTTTAAAGTAATAGAAATTTCCCCTGTAAATTTCTTTCTTGAGGGGGGAGGGGTTATGTATTCCAGAATTAATATTGATTATATAACTCAGATTAGTATAATATTTTAGTTTCCCCCTTATTTGCTTGCTTCTCGAGAGTTCTAGACCTGTCACAATTAAGTCTGTCTCTCCCAGCATTGCGTCATTTCATTCACGTGTGTAGTAGAAAATTCCAGATTCACTGGTGACATATATATACGCCTGAGTCCTTGCAGTTTCGACTCCAGACTGACCGACCTTAGCATCGCGCACACATCTCTCTCTTGCCTGTACATAGTGATATTATACCTTGTGAAGTTATACAAGTATTTCTCTGGCCTCCATCAAGATATATTAACCTGCAATCATTACCTGTGTTCCCGAGTGTTGAGTACATTGAATATAATCGTGTATTTAGTATTATTATTAGTAGTATTATTGTTAGCCTATTATATTAAATATATTTCAGTGCTATTTCATATGTAGGATAATTGCTAAATCATTCATAATCTTGTGATCAGTTAATAATTAATTGTCATTAAGTTTACTGTGAATTAATATGATTTCCTTATTTCCTTTTGATTGCATTTATTAATGTTATAAGTGTAAAGCATTAATTAATTCGTGATTAGTTTCCAAGTTGTGAATTTGATCAGATTAATTTAGTTACTTCTTATTATTGTGTTTCAGAAAGAATATTCTCTCAAGTGATAATTTAGTGTTTATTTCACATTTAAATAAGTATATTAATTACTTGTCTTGCTTTTAGTAACATATTGTGCATTTCCTTAAGTTATTAAACATTAAACATATAGTATCCATTTCCAGTAATCTTGAAAAAATCTAAATTGTTATGTGATATAGCTATTTAAACCTCGCATTGCTTCAGTAAAGATATATAGTTATTTATTTTTTCACTCGTATATGTTGTGATAATCTTTGTGCATTATATATTCTTATTGCTCGTCCTGAAGAGCCTGAGTTTTTTTTGTTTTACATTATAATACTTAATTTTAATTAAACTAAGAATTTTTAATCTAGTTTTCCTTGAACGCATTGAACCTGGATGTTTTGGAGAGGGTTATGTCATCAGTCTTGAATTTCATATTTAACCTATTGTTTGTGTCATTTCACCTCACCCAGAAACATAACCATATATATATATATATATATATATATATATATATATATATTTATATTTTTTTTTTTTTTTTTTTTTTTTTTTTTTTTCTGGGCAGGGTAAAACTTTTTGTCAGTGAATTATGTTGAATATTTTTGTCGATGTTTGAATGGGGTTGATCTCTTTTGTTGTTCCCTTTTCAACAGTCTGTTTGTTTCTTGTGTTCTAGTTTTTAGTTATTTTGAGTTTTTTTATCCATGTGTTTATTAATTTATTTACGTATTTATTTAATTATTATTATTATTTTTAGTTTTCCTCCCTAAACCTCCATCAAGCTTAAAATAATACTCCCAAGATAATTTTCTGCATTTTCCGGTAGAAAAGTGTTCCTAATAAATTACAAGCGCGCTATCGCTCGCCAGGAAATAATCAACATCTAAATGGCACGAAAGGGCTTAATATTGACAATTAAATGCGGTGAAAAGTCTAAAAGACGCCAAACTAATGGGTCGAACGCATTAAAGTCTCATAACTAATGGGGCTAAGCATGAGGGAGTAAGGAGTACAGTAAATACAAATACTTCCCCTAAAGTGAACCCTCTCCTCCTATTTAACTTAGTAACCCTCTCAAGATCTAATTACGCTTATATGTTCTGTTTTCTGGTTTATATTAGAAGACTCTATACAGATTAGGAAGGGTATGTCGAAGTCAGAGGGGTAATGGAGATAGTCTGTACCCTTATAATTCCTACAGATCCTTCTTAAGTTGTAAAAAATCGTCTAATGATAGCCAGAAGAAACGGTCAAAATATGTCATGATCTTCAAAGGGTTAAATTGTTATAAGAACTAAATAAATAACTTACTGGCTAAATGAAAAGTTAAATTAATACCTGTCCTTTCTCTCTCTTCCTGTTCCGACTTGAGAGAGAGAGAGAGTGTGTGTGTGTGTTCTTTGCTATCTTTTCCTTCCACTTTCCCTTACTATAGGGTTTGTTATCTCTATTAGAATGAATTGACCACCTCGCTGGGATCGTAAGTTCTGTGTGGCCAGTGTAGCCATGTAAATATATGTAAATCCAAACAGCCATATTAATTGTACGCAACTTAAATGTTCTGTGGCACCAGTGGATATGCGTAAATCTATGTAAATCCAAACAGCCATATATTTTTTTACACAACTCTAATTTGGTTGTGGCCAGTGTATCTATGTAAATCAATAACTACTCCAGTGTTCTGTTCTGAAATTTATGTATAGGCTCTCGAATATAACTAAATCAAGCCGGGCAATTGTTAGATGCCATTTTCATATTACCTATTTACACCCGTTTTGTCCATTTAATGCTATAACTTATAGCATTTCTGATATTATATAGCATTATTGTATCTACTTTTGGTTCGAGATACTGATTGGAATGAGAGTATTTATGGATTTTGAGTATATTAAACACCGTTACACTGGGTTCAATACTGATTGGAATGAGAGTATACCTATGGATTTTGAGTATACTGAGCTCTGTAACACAAATTCTGGAGCCAACTATACCGGGTGAGTTGCAAAAGGACTCCCCCCCCCTCCCACCCCTCTCTCTCTCTCTCTCTGAAGTTTATGCCGGTGAGTTTGAGCTTGAGAGCGAGCGAGAGGTAAAGGTAGAAGTTTACGGGAGGAGGAGTTAGGCCCGAAGTTGTTGCTAGCGCCACCCGAGGGATAACATGGCTAACTCGGGCGTCAAAGGAAGGGGTGTAGGTGACGGATGCCGATTTTCTGATGTTGAATTTAAGATGCCGATTTTCTGATGCCGATCTTCCGATGACACTTTCAGATGCCGACTTTCAGATGCATACTTTTACAGGTCGATTTTCAGAACCCGACCATCAGATGCCAATTTTCAGAACCCGACTCTGATGCCAATTATCAGAACCCAACTCTTAGATGCAAATGATTGTGACCCGATTCTCAAATGCCTAATTGTAGATGCCCACTTCCAGATATCTTGTTTTGTTTTGTTTTTCTATGTGAGTGGAGGAGACAAAAGGCAGAACCTACTCATAGTTGCCAAATTAAAAATATTTGATTTCTGATGACGACTTTTAGCCACCGAATTTCAGATACCGCCTTTCAGATGCAATATGTTATAGGTCGTTGCACACTGACACGAAAGCCCCTCCAGACGAGTTCACGACTCGAAATTTCATCCTGATACGGCGAATTGGCAACATAATTGTGGATATCGTAAATTAACCGTGGGTGATGAGAAAAGAGTGCAAAGGGTACTCTAAAATATCCACGGGAAAGATACGACCCAGAAGACTGCGATACAACTCAGAAGAATGGTAATTGAACATCGTAACTTAGATGCGAGACGTGCAACCGATGGGCTGTCAAGGTACAAAAGGTGTGTGTCTGAGCACCAATCACACAGTCTGCAACTATTTATTTTAGTATAGAAATATTTTATTATAGATTATCCCTCTATATAGTATTCAATTATTTATTATACCCTCATTCCTTTTGTTTTAGTATATCTTTTATTATATTTGTTTTCACAACCTATTTATTTTATTATAGATAGTTTATTATAGATTATAGGTATATATATATTTTTCAATTATAATATTATATTATACCCTCGTTCTTTTTTTTAGTATATCTTCATTGTATTATTTATTATTTATTTATTATTTAATTCATTATATATTAGTAACTTTATATAGTATACCTTTATTCATATTGATTTTATTTTATATTTGTTGTATTTAATATCAATTATTTACTTATTATGTATTTAATTGTATTTCATACCTATATACTGTATAGTGTTCACTCATATTTTTATACCTTCAATCAAGTTTTCCACCATGTCTGACTCATTTTTATTCAATTTATATTTATCAATCTACATAAATATAAAACGATATGTAATTGTGTATGGGAATAATGGAACACATTATTACTCTTTTTTACATTTGTATTTATTTATTAGTGTACAGTGTACATCAACTCTCACTAGATTTCCTCGTCCTCGTGGTGCGGTGGGTGTTTCTATTGACGAGGTTTGGTGGGCTGGGGAGGACCATACGTCTTTGATACGGACCATACTTCTTTGATACTGACCATATGACTTTGATACGGACCATACGTCTTTGATACGGACCACATGATTTTGAAACGGCGAGTTCGTGATGAAGACCAGACTCAGACAGTTGCCGGGGGATTCCCGCGAACTTTTGAACAGCTCAAATTCTCGTATCGACCTCCGATACGTCACTTGGACCGTGAGAGTCACACATGGATTATTTCCGATATCAACGATTATGTTGCTGATCGCAGTATCAGGCTGAAATTTCGATTCGTGAACTCGCCTGGAGGGGCTGTCGTGTCAGTGTGCAACGACCTTTAGGCAAGGCAAAGAGAGTCGTACACATGATTTTTCTGTCAACTTTGTGCTTGGTCAGAAATTGTAGCTAGCGCCATCCGAGGGATAACATGTCTAACTCGGGCATCAAAGGAAGGGGGTGTGTAGGAGGTCGAATTGCAGATGCCAAGTGCCGATATTCCGATGCTGATTTTAAAATGCCGAATTTCAGTGTCCGACTTTCTGATGCCGACTTGGAGATACCGACTCATAGATGCCAAATTTAAAATGTTGACACTCTGATGCTGACTTTTAGATGCCGAATTACAGATACCGACTTTCAGATGCCAAATGCTAAGGCAGAGAGTGTTTTACAAATGATGTTTCTGTCATCATTTGGAGCTTGGTCGGAAGTTGAAGGTAGCGCCACTCGATGGATAACATGGCTAACTAGGGCGTCATAGGAAGGGGTGCGTTGGAGGGCGATTTTCCGATGCCAGGTGGCTTTTTTCCGATACCGTGTGCCAATTTTCAGGTGCAAGGTGCCGATTTTCAGATGCCGGGTGCCGATTTTCAGATGCCGGGTGCCAGTTTTCAGAAGCCGGGTGCCAGGCGCAGATCTTCCAATGCTAGGTGCCTATCTTCCGATGCCAGGTGCCGATTTTCCGATGGGTGCTGATTTTCAGATGCCGGGTGCCGATTTTCAGATGCCGGGTGCCAGGCGCAGATTTTCTAATGCCAGGTGCCTATCTTCCGATGACAGGTGCCTATCTTCCGATGGGAGGTGCCGATTTTCCGTTGTGGGTGCCGATTTTCCGATGTTAGGTGCAAATTTTCCGATAATAGGTGCAGATTTTCAGATGCCAGGTGCCAATTTGTTATTCCTTTTTCCGATGAAAGGTGCTAATTTTCCGATGTAGGCTGCCGATTTTCAGGGTGAAGGGTCCCGATTTTCAGATAGCAGGTGCCAATTCTCCGATGCCAGGTGTAGATTTTCCAATGCCGATTGTGAGATGCCGAATTTCAGACACCTAATTTCTGATGCCAAGGTTCCGATACCGACTCAAAGATGCCGAATTTCAGATGTTGACATTTAGATGCCAATTTTCAAACGCCGGATTATGGATGCCGATTTTCAGATAGCGATGTTCAGGTGCTGACTTTTGATGTCGAAATTCTGATTTATTTATTTATTTATTTGTTTATTGGTTGCATAATAGAAACTATACCCTGTTCCAAATAGGTAGGCCAGAAATTGTGAACCCTAACCTCTCTAATTCAAAACGGGCTAGAGCAAATGGGCCATAAATCTCTACACCTATTCCGTGGCTGACCCTTCCCAAATGGTAGAACTATTTGCTCGAATATTGTGGTCGTTTATTGTAAAAGCCATCAGCACCAACCCTTACTTTTTAAGGTGTGTTTGTGTGTGTGTGTGTGTGCATGTGGGTGTGCACCTGTTGTTTTAATGCGTATATGTGCGTGCAAGTAAAGTATGTGGATGTGAGTATGTGTGTGGGTGTATTTGTGTGTGTTCCAGGAATGAGTCATTTCAACGTGTACCCCTTTGTAACTCTATCCGGAAGTATTGTACTCTCTCTCTCTCTCTCTCTCTCTCTCTCTCTCTCTCTCTCTCTCTCTCTCTCCCAGAATAGACACGTGGACAAAATAAAACTCGAGACAGAATCACAGCAAAGCGACGAATAGCACAATACGTGATTATAGGTTTTTCGACAGCGTAACAATTAATAAGAGGATTTGAATTCATTGAAGGATTATAAGATTGGTGAGAGTAAAGTGTGAATTATACCGGGAAGTGTGCGTGTGTGGGTGTGTGCGTGTATGTATGTGTGTGTGTGTGCGTGTGTGTGTGTGTGTATGTTTGTGTGTGTGTGTGTGTGTGTGTTAGTACAGTATATTGCAAATATCTTTAATAATACAGATGGGTTGTTGTAATTGTAAACTTATTATCCTTAGTTGTTGTTGTTGTTGTTGTTGTTCCCTAAGCTGCCTGGCCGAACAGCCCCGAGTCCCTGAGAAAGGCCATGGCCACGATCGGGCTTTCCCACAGAGCTCTCATTGAGTGTAGATTGTGTTGTTGGCGTAAGTGGTTGTGTGAAATGCAGTCTTCTATGATGTGTTTAATGGTATGGGGTGCTGTGTTACATCCCGGGCAGGCGTCGACAACGGAGTCATCCAGTCTCTTCTGATAGCTCAGGAGAGCTGGATGGTGTCCGCATCTCAGCCTGGCCAGGTGGACTCTGTCCTCGCGAGGAAGGGAGGATTCGGAAGGATGGATTTCGGGAGGTCGTGCATGCAGCTGTGTGTTGTCTGTGAGTGAGTGGATGGATCGGTGAGAGATATGAGTATGGATGTGCTTCTGGATGTTGGTTCGGGGTGGGCAGGGAGGGAGAGAGGACAATAATTGTGTGTGATACCGTGTGCTGGGTGTTGTTTTGATATTTCTTGGTGTCTGTGGGTGTGTTGCCATGTAGTTTAGTGGGTGGTCTTGGTTCGTGGAGGCTGCTGCCAGGAATTGAGTGCCTCTCATGTCCAGATGGTCTTTGACTTTGAGGATTTTGGTTTCTTGATGTAGGTGATCTGTGGGTGCAGTAGCTGTGCAGCCTGTAATGATCTTCAGGGCTTTGTTTTGAATAGTCTGTAAGGTCTTATGATGTGTTTCACCTAGGTTAGAAGCCCAGGCTGGGCTTGCGTATTCCATCACTGATCTTATGTATTGTTTATATACTGTGGTGGTAGTTTCTTTGTTGTGTCCAAATTTTGTGTGAGCAAGTGACCTGAGGGCGTTAAGTCTGGGTGTCAGTTTCTTTTTAATGTTTGTGGTGTGCTGTTTGAATGTCATATGAGTATCATATGTTACTCCTAGGATTTTGGGTGTGTGTGTATGTGTTAGGGGTGTGTTGTTTATGGTGAGTTGAGGGATGTATTCGTGTTCTCCTGTCCAACTTGTGAGCAGGGTTGCGGTGGATTTGGCTGGGGCTAGATTAAGTCTGTTTGTAGTGCACCAGCCATGTAGTGTGTTGAGATAGGGTTGAAGGAGATCTGTTGCTCTTTTTGGGTCATGGTGTGTGCATGTGAGTGTTATGTCATCTGCATAGGAGGCTAAGTTTATTTGGGGCGTATTGGGTGTAGTTATATCGTGCATGTACAGATTGAAGAGTGCGGGCGATAGGACGGATCCTTGTGGGACTCCGTTTGGAAAGTTTCTGATTTTAGATGACTGACCGGCAAAAGATACGTGTGCACATCTGCCTGCTAGGAAGTTGGCCAGCCACCGTTTTGTGTTGTTGTGCATGTTTGTGTTGTAGATTTTGTTTGTTAGGTTGTGGCGGGGGATGGCATCGAAAGCTTTACTAATATCGAGTGTGGCTAATAGTGATCTGTGTGGTGGTCTAGCTGAATTGATGCCGTCGAAAGCTCTTTGTGTAAGGTCTGTGAGAAGAGTGTTTGTGGAGTGCAGTGGCCTAAAGCCATGTTGTGTTGGAGCTAGGGGTAGGTCAGGTGTAATTAGTTGTAATACTAGGCGTTCCATGACTTTGGAGGGGGAGCAAAGGAGTGTGATGGGGCGGTGCGAGGAGGGTAGCGTGGGGTCTTTGTTGGGTTTGGGGAAAGTGATGATGATACCATGCTTCCAAATGTCTGGTATTGTGTTGTGTGAATAGCTGTAGTTTGATATGTTAGTGAGTGCTTGTATGCCTTGTGGTCCCAGGTGTCTGAGGTGTATGTTGCTTATGTTGTCTAGGCCACAGGCGGGTGAGTGCTTGAGATTGTTGATGATATGCTTTGTCTGGTGATTGGTGAAGGGTGTATAGTCAGGGTCTGTGGGGAATTGTCTCTTACGTCGGATGACACGTCGGTCGTCTTTGTGAGGTTTTAGGTGGCTGACATGTGAAAAGTGATTGATGAGAGTGTTTGCTTGTTGTTTACATGAAGGAGCAGAGTCTGTTGTTGTGATTGCAGCATGTGATTGTGTTGTGTTGCTGTTGGAAAGTGTGATGCTGTTTAGTGTTTTGTATAGTTTTTTGGGGTTTGTTTTGTGATCAAGTGTTTGTAGGAAGTTATTCCAATTTAGTTTTTGTTGTTCTTGTATTTTGTTGTTAGTTTGGGTGTTGAGTGCTTGAATTTGTTGTGTGATGTCTTGTGTATGGGGTGCTGGGGAGTGTTTCAGTATGTCGCGTTGTCTGATGAGGTTTTGAATTTCTGGTGTGAAGTTGGGGTTGTGTCTTTTTCTGTTACCTCTTGGAATGTGTTTCTTGTCAGCGTTTTGGATAGTTTTATTGAGTATGTGTACAGCATTGTTGATGTTAGTGATGGGTGTACTGTTTAGAGTTGTGAAGTGTTGTTCTGTCTCATTTGTGAATGCTTCCCAGTTAGCTCTTTTATAATTGGTGTATGTGTGTTTGTGGCTAGCTGGGGTGAGTCTGGTTTTGGTGGTGATAATGATCGGGAGGTGGTCAGAGCCTAAGGTTCTGACCACCCTCCAGGATGTTGTGGGGGCGAGTTCTGGGGAGCAAAAGGTGATGTCTGGAGATGATGGGTTATAGAGGGCTTGGTGAGGAATATGGGTATGTTGATGGATGTCGTTAAGGATGATGAGGTTATCGGTTTGGTTTTGTAGTACCAGCCCTCTGTCTGTGTCGGGGTTGTCGACAAACCAGGCCGACGTCTTGGCGTTGAAGTCACCACCCAGGATGATGTGTGGGGTGTGTGGGGTGTTTGTGATGTGTTGTAAGTGTGGTCTGTATTCATTTGGTACTGTAGGGGATGTTTGGGGAGGGATGTATGTGTTTATGATGGTTATGTTGGAGTTGTTGCCAGTGCGTATTTTAATTGACTGTATTTCTGTTGTGTTATCATTTGGGGGGAGGAGTGATTTGGTTTGTACACTGGTTACTATGTATGATATTTCTTTGTGTACCAGGGTGATGAGTCCACCGCCCCCGCCGACAGCCCGGTCTTGTCTGATGGTGGTGAAATTATGAAATGTGGGTGTTTTTTGTGTTGTGCGGAGTTTTGTTTCTTGTAAGATGGCAATGTGTATGTTGTGTTGTTTGATGAAGTGTGAGAGTTCGTGTTTCTTTGTGTTGATGCCATCTATGTTCAGTTGAAGAATGTTAATGTTATGTGCACGATGTACGTTGGGTGCTGCTGCACGAGGATGGGGGGGGGGTGGGGGTGATGGGGGGGGGTGGGGGTGAGGGAGGGGCTGGGGGTTGGGATGGGTGAGGTGGGGGTGGGGATTGGGGAGCAGGAGATGGGGGTTGGAATGGATTAGGATGGGGTGTGGTGTGTTGAGTTGAGGATGTGGATGGTATGGGAAGATTAGGTGGGTTAGGGAGGAGAGGTGGACGGGTTTTACGCGGGGGAGTGGCTCATATGGGAAGGTTAGGTGGGTTTGGGAGGAGAGGTGGACGGGTTTTAGGCGAGGGATTTGACTGGGAGAGGGAGGGGCATGAGGAACAGGTCCAGGTGTTTGTGTAGTGTTTCTTGGAGGCAAGTGTTGTTCAGGTGAAGTGGGTCCAGTTCCCACATGAATTGCAGAGAACTGAACCCTTAGTATGGCGACTCGAAGTGATGGGTTTTGAGCAAGTTGGACATATGTATGTGAACGTGGGTCCTGGGTTGCTCTCAATGTCTCCGGCTAGAAGAAGTCTTCGAGAAATGACAGCCGGAGAGTCATTTCTCGGTGTAGGAAAAACTGTGTGATGTGTGTGTGGTGTGAGAGGTGTGGAAATTCCCGGCGCGACCGAAGCCGCTCCAAGGACCCGTGCCCCCAGGGAGGGGGCAGGGGATGGTTGTGACGGTTTGGCTCCCGAAACTGCTCCCCGCGGCCGGCATCCGGTTTTCCTCCACTGGTCGTTGATTTTGTCTTCGGCTGTGGAGGGTCGGCAGCCATCCGCGGTTGGCAGCCTCGGGAGGTGGCCCCACGGCGTAGACGCCGCCACATCAGGACCTTAGTTAATTAATATTCATACTTATGCTTCATAAAACTTGCATTATGACACCCGTTGTAATTGCGGGCAGATTATGAATGGACACATATACAAAGGAGTATAAAGGAGTACAAAGGAGTACAAAGGAAATCAAGCAACAATAGATATAGTGACCCTTCTAGGTTGCTTGTCCTCCAAAACACTGAGGATCAAGTGTCCAAACAGTGGTTTAGAGTGGGTAAGGGAACATTGGAAAGGGAATTACTGCGCTGGAACTAATGTCCGTGGCAGGATTTGGAAGTTAGTAGAGGACAGATGGGTTAGTAACTGAGGGGGGGATAAAATAAAGTTTTCATTTAGAAACGCAGTCAGTTGCGGGTTTGATGCGAGATATTTGTCTAGGCGGAGTTTAAATGAATCAACGGTGGTGCAGTCTATAACATTTCAGTTATACAGTACAATGCATTTGTTTACACATAAATACATATATTCATACATACATATATACATACAGTACATGCATACATACATACAACAACAACAACTATAAATTATGACATTCATAAATGCGTGTATACATCCATTATTGTATTATTTATGAATATATATACCCGGTATATATATATATATATATATATAATATATATATATATATATATATATATATATATATATACTACATACATATAAACGCACAGAGTTCAAACAAAAATCTATACAGTTATTTGTGTAACATTATTGAAATAACGGAACCTAAAGGACCACCACACAAAATAGCCACCATAAGAGAATATAGGGAGAACAGAAGAAAAGGATTTAGAAACAGATTCATTTCCCATTCTCCAGAGAACGGGAAATCTGACACCTGGACTCATTCTCTAATTCCCGGGAGAACAGGTGTTACCCCCGAAGGGCAGGTCAAACCCCGCCAATCATCACCTCACACGGCCCCGCCAATCACAGGGCGGGACTCAAATAGCCAAGGCAGAACGTCCCCCCGAAAACTATGATGAAAAAGTGTTTATGCAATCTAAGCATAAAGAGCCCTGGGAATATTTAAATCGTTGGGGCCCTCCATCCTCAAGAAGCCGCCAGACGAGAAGAAAATTGAAATGTTGATAAGAAGTGCCACAGAAGAAAATCATTGCATAAGCAATCCAAATAGCCAAAACAATTAGTGAACAGAAAATCACGAATTACATCATCAGGTTTGATGATATAAGAAAGAACCAAAGGTCAACAAGACGAGAACCTCAGTGCGATGTCATTAAGCACTATACAATATTTTTCATGTAATTATTTACCTCAACATAGCCCATTTTTTGTATTTACTATGCCCCTATCCATGCGAGACCATGCAACCTGACCAAGAGAAATAACCCAAATATGTACTGACTGAAACTACAGGAAGTCAGTTCACACTCAGTAGCTTGCTCCGTCCGGATATATGTCCGGGAGTATAACTACCTAAACACTCCGTCCGGATTATTGTCCGGGAGTCGTTTCCCCCCTGAGAGAGAAGGAGCCTGCTGTCCACTGCCACCCCTGCCCTTGGATTCCTGCCGAAGTAGGACCCTGACGTCTGGCCCTGCCCCTTGGACTCCTCACGAGTGGCCCCCTTACGTCCAGCTGCCGTGCCAGGACCTCTGTGACGCCCTTCCCCTCGTACTTGGCCCTTCTCCTCCCCTACGCTAACCCTAAGTGTTTCTGCGTATCTCAGTTTGTGGCTATTGTTGAAGGTAAGGTCATATATGCGAGTATTCCGGAATTGTTATTAAGTTGATCTGTGCCAAGGATCTGTGCCTGTTAATTGTTTAATTATCGATCTGTGTACACGTTATATAGTCATTGGTCTTCCCATAAAATCTTGATCTGTGCCAAGGATCTGTGTCTGTTAATTGTTCAATTATTATCGATCTGTGTACACGTTACATAGTCATTTATCCTCCCATTAATCTTGATCTGTGCAAGTGAATTCATCGCACCAGATATTGCTACGCATACCCCTTTGCAGTATCTTTTCTGAAGTGTTATTATCAATTAACAATTGTACACCCGTTATATAAACTCATCTCGATCTAGGCTCAAGACGGAATACTCTCAGATGTCACCTATATATGTTATTTATTCTCTTGTGTATCCAAGTTGAAGTGTAAACGTATTCCGTGAAGATATTCCCTAATTTACTGTACTACAATTTGCCTAGGACCTATGCCCAAATTTTAATCTATCTATCTTTCCTTACCGAAGAGTCAAGAACCCCACGTTGAGTTTACCTTAATTCTATTATTCGAGATATCTAGTTTATACCAGTGCTTGTGAATTAATCTGATCTACGTGTGTGGGTAATTAATAATCTGTTTCACACATTTATAGTAACTCTTATTCAAGTAATTTATTATTCGTGTCTCCATATTATCGTAGAGACCGTTGCTACTTTTATTTTACTATCTCAATAGTAACTATTTTAATTACATCGTATGTTTATGTAATTCGCGTTACGTTATATCTTTGATCCACGTATTGCCAGATAGGGATTTGCTAATATATTCAAATTTCCTTTAATACTATTACCGTAGTATTTTAACCTAGTACAACTTCGTCGTGTACGCCCTTTTGTATTCTGAGTTCTTTCGAATTATAATTTACTGTGATATTCCAGTCGCATTTTAATTGAGTGTACTTTCCTCATTTGTATATTAACTTGCATTTCATTTCAAACTTGTTATAGTGATTCATTGATCTAAATTTGAATTTGAATTCTATACTTATGTGCAACGATCTCATACCCGGTCTAAATCTATTTTCGCATCCGTGTGTTGAGTCTTTCACAAAAACCGCTTAGATAAGTAAATTCCAACCTAAACTACCTTGTCGATAAGCTCTGAAGCTTAGTATATATTTAACTTTCACTAGTGTCTTATAGTCCCACTATTTCGAATTATAAATTCATACCAAAGCAGTCACTTTGACCTAGGGTCGAACGCACTACCTTTTATTTACCTTTACCTGTGTGACCCTTCCGTTAATCCCCTTGATAAGCGCTCACCGCCCCACACTAGTGAACGCTGTTTCAAGTCAATTCGCCTTATGCCAGAAGTCTTCACGTTAGACCTTACACTCACATACATGTTATCAGCTGACTGATTACCTATGTACATGTGTAACACTATTATTCCTGCATATTTATATTACCTATACTGTGTGTAAATGTAACGTGACTAAATACAATTAAGATATCATTATAGACCATTCTATATTTGATACGTCACTTGAGTACCTTTTATTGTCTGCCCTATATGACAGAACAGTACACTATATAATTACCATACCTTATGTCCATTTAATAAACTAAAGTATGAAGTAATATTGTGTGAATGCTGCCTTGGGATAAAGAATTGATGCAAGATATATAAAGCTAGACGCGACCCTGTCGAGCATATTCTATCTCAAGATATCTTATTATAAGATTGTTGTCGAGGTTATAACCAGTCGAGCTGAAATACCAACCCGACATTTCAATTATGACAGTTGGGGAGGTGTTATTTTGACAACTAGAGAGAGAGAGAGAAGCTGACTGACTGACTTATTGACTGTCTGTTAGGTTGGTTAAGGGGAGATTTTTAGTTTGTTCCCTAGACCTCCATCAAGCTTATACAAATACCCTCAAGATCCCCTTCCAGATAAACTTGTACATTTTTCGATATAAAAATGTCCCGGCTGTATGTAAATTTTTCGGTATAAAAAAAAATCCCAGCTGCAGTTCCTCGATATCGCTCGCCAGGAAAAATCGACACTTAAATGGCACGAAAGGTCTTGAAATTGATAGAAATGGGTTGAACGGTCATAACATTGCCAAGCTAATGGGTCAAACTTCTTAAGATATGCAAACTAATGCGGCTAAGCATGAGGGAGAAGGGAGTCCTAAAAAATAAACCTTAGGTGAAAATATCCCTTAAAGCAAGACAGGGGCCTGAAAAACGTGTGGAATCCTCACAGAAATTGGGGGTTTGCTTTTGACAAGGAGGGGGAAAAGTGGTGGTTATCTTTTTGTTTTGTTTTGTCTTTTATCTTTTCTTTTTGTTTCATTCATTCGTTGTGGCTATTTATATTTTTGTTTTCTTTGTTGTCTTTTTTATTAATTTATTGTTGCTATCATTAGACGAATTTGACCTTCTTCTTGTAGTTATATTCTGGCTTTCATTTGACCGTTTTATTGAGTTGAGGAAGGACCTTTAATATTCTGGGTTCGTCCGGTTTGAGACAGTGATTGACAAGGACCGGATAAACTCGGTACATCCCGACAGTAAGTGAAGGTTTACTTTATTATTGTTTTATTATTTTATGATTTTATTAGTTTCCTCCCTAGACCTCCATCAAGCTTGATAAACAACCGCCCAATACCCTCCTTCAAGATAAATTTGTACATTTTTTGATTGAAAAATATCCCGGCCGTAGGCCGTTTTCTTTTAAATTACAGGCTCGCTATCGCTCGCCAGGAAAAAATCGACACCTAAGTGACACAAAAATTCTTAATATTGACAAAGAAATGGGGCAAAAGGTCTTAAAATCGCCAAAACTAATGGGCCGAACGTCTTATAATCTGAAAACTAATGGGGCCGGAGAAACTCGGTACATCCAGACAGTAAGTGAAGGTTTACTTTGGACAGTGAGGGGAAAAAAAGTGTTATAGATATTTTTCTGTCTGGTGTATGGAGCTATAGTTGGTTTTATTTCAACTGACGGTAAATTGAACCCCTTAGCAGCTAATTACTCGATACTTACTTGACAAATATGAAACTACTATGTATCTACATCATATTATGACCAAGTTTATATAATTAGCACCATATTTCACTACAAAATCTTCAAAACCACTGATAAAACTTAATGGGAACTTTGAAATTTACCGTCAGTTGAAAACAATAAAGTATAGTTTGTTATTCATTTAGGCTATGCTGGCTATCATTAGACGAGTTTGGCATTTTTGCATTATATTTTCATTTTCATTTTGGTTTTCATTTGATAGTGAGGAACAAAAGTATTATACTGTATACATTGTTCTGTCTGGTATATGGAGCTAGTTTGTTATTCATTTATTCTATCTATCATTAGATAAGTTTGGCATATTTTTTCTATTATTATTATGTTTTTCCTTCTGGTTTTCATTGGACGATTTTATTAATTTGAACCCATTCAGTACCGAGAACATCTTTTTCATTATATTCTGGCAGCTATAAGTCTATTTTATTCAGCTTAAGAGAGACTTGTCCCTATTAAAATGTTTCAAAGTATCTTAATTAACTGTTTTTACTACCACATATCCCTTTTAAGCTGCACCAAATCGTCTAAATATAGCTATAATACAATATAAAGACACGTTGCTGGTACAGAAAGGATTAAGAAGTGTTTAGAAGGTAAAATTGCCGTGTCGATTCCTCCCAAGCTGAATAAAGTGTTTTGAAGTTAGCCAGACTCAAAGGAAGAGAAGCATTTTGTAGTCTTGGTTAGTTCAGTGTGAGACAGAGATTGACAAGGCGAGACAGGGGCTGGAAAAAAAACTAGGTGAATTCCAGACAGTAAGTGGAAGTTTTCTTTGGACAGTAAGGGAAAAAAGTGTTATAGATTGTTTTCTGTCTGGTGTATGGAGCTATAGTTGGTTTTATTTCAACTGACTGTAAACTGAACCCCTTAGCAGCTAATTACTCGATACTTAGTGGAAAAAATGAAACTACTATGTTTCTGCATTATTATTAAGAACAAGTTTATATAATTAGCACCATAATTCACTACAAAATATTCAAAACCACTGATTAAACTTAATGGGAACTTTGCAATTTACAGTTAGTTGAAGAAGAAAATAGAATATAGTTTGTTATTCATTTATTGTAGTTATCATTAGACCAGTTTGGCCTTTTTTCATTGTATTTTTATTTTCATTTTGTTTTTTTGCTGACAGTGATGGGTAAAAGTGTTATACAGTATATACTTTTTTGTCTGGTGAATGGACCTAGTTTGTTATTAATTTGTGTTATTAGTTTATTATTATTAGTATTATTATCGTTTATTATTATATTATTTATTTATTCTGGCTATCATTTGACGAGTGTGTCATTTTTGTCACCGATTCTGCTAGGAAGGGGGCTGTGTTTTGCCGAGTTGAATGTTGTCGTCTCCGGAACCTTTGATGCACTACTCCTCCTAACCTGCTACCTCCACGACACTGAACACTAAGACCAAAGTTGTTTGCAGAGCCAAAATATATAGAATGAATCTGCCGTTTTTCTGCTGCACTCGCTAAATAGGTCGTTTCGTTACGTTTTGTCGTCTCCGTAACCTTTGACGCACTAGTCCTCCTAAATGCCTGCCTCCATGACACTGAACACTATGACCCAAGTTGTTCACAGAGCCAAAATGAACAAAGTGAACCTGCCGGATTTCCACTACCGACTGTGGTGGCTCTTGCACCGCGAGGTTGTCTAAAATGGGATGTAGCAGATTCTTCCGCCTTCATTTTTGTTATTATATTCTGGCTATGATATGACGGATTTATTCAGATTAGGAAACATCTTTGCCCTACCGATTCCTCCTAAGCTAAATAAAATCATCAAATTATGGCCAGCATATTAGAAAGAAGAGAGTCACTCACTGTACAGTCGGCCTAATAAGTGATGTTCGGCACCAAGTCTATTTTGATTAATAATTTGTATCACCAATATCTAAACAGATGTCTTTATTTCGAGTGAGATAATGCTCCTACAGTTTCCCACCCTATTCAATATCTGACAGGCTTATCCTCTATACAGGACAGAGCGAGCCAAACATAATGACAGCTGAGACATGACTTACTAACGCCACCGGGCATTGAAAAAGTTAAATATTCTCAGTTAGTCCAGTTTAAGGGGGTATGGGCCTATTTATTTGCTCAATTATGTATCTTTTTATTATTTTTTTAATTCCTCCCTATACTTCCATCAAACTTTAAAAAAACATCCTCCCAAGACCATCCTTCAAGATAAATGTGTACATTTTTTGATAGAAAAATGTCCTGGCCGAAGGCCAGTTCCTCAAAAATAGACAACTAGATAACACGAAAAGTCTTTAAAAATTACAAAGAAATGGGACGAAAGGTCTGAAAATCGCCAAAGTAATAGGCCGAACGTCATCAAATTTAAAAACTAGTGGGGCTCTCCAGAAAAATAACCCAGCTCCTCTTAAGACAGTGATTGACAAGGCTAGACGGGGGCCGAAAAAAAGTTGGTGATATACTGACAGAGAGTAGGGTGTGTGTGGGTGTGTGTGTCGGTGGTTGTGTGTGTGGTTGTTTGTGTGGGTGTAGGTGTGTGTGTCTGTGTGTTGGTTCTGTGTAGGTGTTTCTGTGTGTGTTTTTTTTTTTTTTTTTTTTTTTTTTTTTTTTTTTTTTTTTCTGTGAGTGTGGGTGTTTTTCTGTTTGGGTGTACTTTTGATGTGTGAAAGGTATATATGTATATATATATATATATATATATATACATATATATATATATATATATATATATATATATATATATATATATATATATGTTTCTAGTCTCTCAGTGGGGATCGAACCATCGACCATCAGGATGATAGCCGACGCTTTAATCAATTACACCACGGCAGTCTGAGACTGCCGTGGTGTAATTGATTAAAGCGTCGACTATCATCCTGATGGTCGATGGAGACTGCCGTGGTGTAATTGATTAAAGCGTCGGCTATCATCCTGATGGTCGATGGTTCGATCCCCACTGAGAGACTAGAAACATTTAGTGGCTCACGTGTATTTGTGATATATATATATATATATATATATACTGTATATATAAAACAAAATATTGAAATACAATCGGGTTTAGTGTGGTTTGACAGATGTGTGTATGTGTGTGTGTAGCTTGAATGCGTGTGTTTGTGTGTATCTGGGTGTGAGTGTGTGTATCTGGGTGTGTTTGTGTAATTTTATGAGAATACTCGTAAGGTTTGTGAATGAAGTTAAGCTCATGATCAGAAATATGCGTAATATATATATACAGTAAATATCCTATATATAATGATACACTGACGTAGTATTTAGAAAAATAATTATTAACCCTTTGAGGTTCATGACGCATTTTAGCAGTCTTCTGGCCTTTGCTAGTCGATTTTAGGCAGCTTACGTAAGACCTCTAGCAATCGGAGGGGTAATTTTGACCTCAATTAACCTTTTGACTCGTGCAGTCCCTCCTCTACTTACTAAAATTGTCTAGTAATAGCCATAATACCGGCCAAAATGCGTTATGATCTTTAAGGGGTTAAACATGACGCCTTTTTACCTTTAATCTTGGCTGATATGAGACAATTTTACGCAGTTTAAGAGGGACATATAGGATATTTAGAGGGTTTTATTGGGATCGTATTTACCCCGCTTTTAATCCTAGACTTGGGTTGTAAATTAACGAAATTAATTTAATGCCCAACAGAATATGATGAAAATAATTACGTCATCGTGATAAAGGAGCTAAATAGGTGCATGTCCACAATTGTATATAATATCTACCTACTCTCTCTCTTTCTCTCTCTCTCTCTCTCTCTCTCTCTCTCTCTCATCACTCAGGGAATTAGGCAACAACCTGATGCATTAAATGATTAGTCTGGCCTTAATTTCTCAAGTTGTGTGTGTGTGTGTGTTTGTGTGTGAGGGTACGAGAGAAAGAGAGGGAGAAGAGAGAGAGTGTGTTTGTGTGATGTAAAGCTACAACATACAAAGATTAAGAGAGAAAGAGAGAGAGGGAGAGGGAATAATTATATACACCATAAATAAACGTACCGTACTCTAAGTGTTTGCCTCTTGTCTGTCCCTCTTTTAATCCAGCAATATTGCCTTCTCTCTCTCTCTCTCTCTCTCTCTCTCTCTCTCTCTCTCTCTCTCTCTCTCTCTCTCTCTCTCTCTCTCTCTCTCTCTCTCTCTCTCTCTCTCTCTCTCACCGACACAGAACAAATCCCCGTGCTTCCCCCAGAGACACCCCCCCCCCCTCCCTGCACCCCCTAGACAACACACATGTACCGTACGAATAAATAGGCGTGTTTTGTGGCCGTGGTATCCCAGGGGCGGTATAGAAAATGGGGAACGAAGGGCTGGAATATTAAACTTGAGATGGGAAGGGAAAACACAATGGAACTCTGTGTGTGTGTGTGTGTGTGTGTGTGTGTGTGTGTGTGTGTGATACTAATAATAATAATAATAGTAATAGTACTCAGTATATTTCGGTTGTGTGTCTCTGTGTTGTTGTTGTTGTAGGTGTTATTGTGTCTGAATGTGTGTACTGTACGATTTACAGTTGCCTGGAACCTTTGCGATGCCTCGAGATTATCGCACGAAGCACAACGGTATGGGTTGCTTCGTAATATTGTCTCTAGATTGCAGCACTTGTTTTATATACATGCGTGCTTGATGAGCGATGCCATATCGTCATCTCGGTATCATCAACTTGGGCGGAATGTGTTCTGTGCAAATGAAGGGAGTGGAGTTCTCGAAAAGTGGCTCCAGTTA
Organism: Paralithodes platypus; assembly: GCA_032716605.1. Classification (NCBI taxonomy): domain Eukaryota; kingdom Metazoa; phylum Arthropoda; class Malacostraca; order Decapoda; family Lithodidae; genus Paralithodes; species Paralithodes platypus. The sequence continues at coordinate 40,868 of JAVRFV010000401.1, forward strand.
AATAATCTAGAAGGGTCGATAGCCTCTATTTAACTCTCTCTTTCTCAATATGACCCGTCTGGCAGCCCCCATAGCAATGGGAGAGAGAGAGAGGTTGAGTTTCCATGTGTTGTCCATCCACCAGACGTCTAAGGGAACCAAATCCATGTTGAAATAAAACAGGGAAAAAACGTAAATAAATGAAAGAACTAGAGAGAGAGAGAGAGAGAGAGGTGTGGGGGAGGGGGGGGGGGGTTATAGCACCACCATACGCCTGGGACGGCTGAGCCACATTGAAAGATTATACAAATACTAGAAACAATATAGCGAGATATAGATAGCTACATAGAGTTATATGGAGTTACATAGATTCACGGACTAGAGAGAGAGGGAGATAAGTGGACAAAGGGAGGACAAAAATAGTAAAGAACAATACAGAGAATAGACAAAAGGAAGGAAAGAAAGGAAGAATTAATGAAGGAAAACGATTGTTTATATATATACAGTATGTATATACTGTATATATACAGTATATATATATATATATATATATATATATATATATATATATATATATATATATATATATATACGTGTGAGTGTGTGTGTGTGTGTGTGAAAGATACGATGAATTAAGTTATAATTTACCAAGTTTCAATTATAATGCGTTATTTACCTCTTTTGTCTTGCACTTTCACGCCTATTTTCATTACTGGCAGTGAACATTAATATCACTTCCCGTATGGTATAATATATAGGGTGGCGGGATGGCATTGCTGGTTATGAAGACACAGTGAGAATAAACTCATCCTGGCAGCTATGGAAATGGTGTGGCTGGAAGATGTTGGGTTAAGAGAGCGTGGCCAACTCTCTCTCTCTCTCTCTCTCTCTCTCTCTAGAGACTGACTTCTTTGGGCAAAATTCACCTAATATAGAGTGACGCTCAAAACTCATGTGTGTATATATTTATACTGTATATATATATATATATATATAACAAAACATACCGTATAAACTCCGCCCTCGCACAAAATATATAGGAGTGGATAAAGAAAACGGCCTCCACTATATAGTTGGGCCTAACTCGGAATAATATATATGGCCGTATGTCACTTTATATAATTATTGCCTAGACAATATGCCGGGCTACCAGGACTTAGTGGTGGTGTGGTGGTGGGGATGGTGATAGTGGTGTGGTGGTGGTGATGGTAATGTTGGTGTTGGTGATACTGTGGTGATGGTATTGGTGGTGATAGTTGTTGAAATTTGAACTGGTGTGATGGTGGTGGTGTTTGTAGTGGTATTGTTGTGGTTGTGGTGGTGGTGATATTTTGTTTAGAGGAGTGATGTAATGGTAATGGTGTGGTTGTGTGGTGATAGTGGTTTGTGTGAAATATAAAAATAATAATAAAAAAAGTGATAAAATAAAATAAGCTATACAAATAAAATTATAAAAATATGAAAAAAGCCCGAGAAAGGAGAATGTATATATATATATACAGGGTGTCCCGCGAGTTTTGTCAAATACTTCCAGAGATGAAAGATCAAATAATTCTAAGTAAAAACTGTTATATACACATAGGCTTTTTGGGGGCATTGTTTTGTAGTTATGGACCCTTAAAGTCGGCATTTTGGTGTTTTTTGTAATTTCTAACCCTGTTTTTCTTCAATAAGATGAGGCTAGGAAAAAAAACTATAAAGTGTATTATGAAGAATGATATCAATACTTCAAACTGAATATAACAAGAAACCAACAAAACTTAATTTTAAGCTCATCATCACGGAAAGAAGAAAGGAGCTACAGAGGATTTTTTGGTGTTTTCTGTCAGTTTAAACCCATTTTCTGAGTAATGAAAATTTATTGCGATAACGTTAAATGCTGTATGACGGTGCACGATATCAATACTTAATGAAAACACCAAAAAATCCTCTGTAGCTCCTTTCTTCTTTCCGTGATGATGAGCTTAAAATTATTATTTTTTTTTTTTTTTTTTAATATTCAATTCCATGTCAAGGGAATATGAAGTACGATGTAGGGAAGTTCTGGTGTCAGTTTGAAGTATTGATATCATGCTTCAAAATACACTTTATAGTTGTTTTTCCTATCTTCATCTTATTGAAGAAAAACAGGGTTAGAAATTACAAAAAACACCAAAATACCGACTTTAAGGGTCCATAACTACAAAACGATGCCCCAAAAAGTCTATGTGTATATAACAGTTATTACTCAGAATTACCTAATCTTTCATCTCTGGAAGTTTTTAACAAAACTCGCGGGACACCCTGTATATATATATATATATATATATATATATATATATATATATATATATGGGGGGATGTGAGGGGTGGCTGGATTCCCCCCCCCCCCCCCATTCTCCCCTCTACAGCCTCGGCGCAATGTCAGCATTTTTGTGGGTACTAAAACAGGTGCTTCATTTTCCCAGCAATATTGGTGACCTTCGTTTATTTTGGGGGTGTGGGGTGGAGGGGGGAGAAGGATGAGGGTGAGGGACGGGGAGGGGGGGTGAGGAGGAAGGAGAAGGCATAGGCTAGGGACGGGGAGGGGAGGGTGGATGGAGGAGAAGGAATAGGAGAGGGAAGGGGAGGGGGGAAGACAGTTGGTAAAGAGGGAATGGGAGGGGGGGAAAAGATAGAAGAGATAATAGGGGAGAGGGAGAGAGAGGGCATAGGGGAGGGAGGAGAGGGGGGCAAGGGGGGGGAAGTTTAGGGAGAATGGTGGAGGGAATATGAGGGAAGGGAGGTGGGGGGAAGAGAGAAGCGAATAATAGGGAAGGAAGAGGGGAGGGGACAGGAAGGAGAAGGTGGGGGGGAGGGAAGGATACGTGGCGTGATTGGATAATACGCAAGGAGAGAGAGAGAGAGAGAGAGAGAGAGAGAGAGAGAGAGAGAGAGAGAGAGAGAAAAAAGATGGATGGGGGCGAGGGAAAAGAGAGAGAAATAATTAGTGGCAGAGAGTGAAAGGGGAGGGCAGGAAAAAGAGAGACGAAGAGGGGAGAGGGAGTAGATAGGATATGGGAGGAGATTAAAGAGAGGGAAGGTGGGAGGTGGGTGCAAATAAGGGAGAGAGAGAGAGAGAGAGAGGGCCAGGGGTTTAGCCTTTGGAATGGTTACTTATCTGAATTGCCCATTTACCCTTATATATTCTCTCTCTCTCTCTCTCTCTCTCTCTCTCTCTCTCTCTCTCTCTCTCTCTCTCTCTCTCTCTCTCACACATGCATACACCCACACACACGCCTTGCTTATATTCGTCCGTATTCAATCAATCATTCAATTGACTGTCTTGTTTTTGTTGTGTTTTTTTTGGTTCATGCGCTTTCATGTGGTTTCATAATCCTGCTAGCCACTTAATGGGAGATTTCCACTTGAGGGATTGTTTTCTGGACCCCTTTCTCCCTCATGTTTAGCCCCATTGATTTTGAAATTTTAAAGTGTTCACCCCCTTAGTTTGGCGATTATAGGAACGTTCTTTCCATTTTAGTGTCGATTTTTTCCTGGCGAGCGACAGCGAGCTTGAAATTAAAGAGGAATCGGCCTTCGGCCGGGACATTTTTCTACCGAAAAATGTACAAATTTATTTAGGGGGTGTAATTTTAAGCTTGATGACGGTCTAGGGAACAAACTATGCACCTCCCCTTAAACCGTGTGGCGTAAGGATAATGTAATCACTATATAGGTCTGTGTCTGTCTGTTTGCATGTTAACCTGACATATTAACGGATTTTGGTCATTATTATTATCGGTTGTGCATATTCTTAAATATACGTTTATACATTGGTTGTGCTTTCTATACGTGTAATTGATTTGTTTGGTCAATTGATCATCATATTTCGTTCCTTGTGCTAATTTTGTCAACATATGCTCATCTAATCTCTTTTGCAATTAATTATTCTATCTATCTATCTATATGCTCAGGCCCATCCCCATTTTGGGGGTAGCCGACTCAAAACAGAGCAAGAACAAGGAAAACACAAAAACAACATAAAACAACGAATAAACACAGATAAAAGGCACCAACTCACACACATCCAGGTCACCCAGGAGAAGACCCAGAGATCAGGGTCACCAAGGTCGCTCCAGCACTCCCCGGCCCCCGACCACCCGGAGAGGTTCCGATCTCGGCAGGCAGAAATGCAGCGGAGCCAAAGCCACACACCCTCCCACCACACTTCCAGGCGCACCCTTCATATTAATCGTTTCCCTGGGCCAGGCGCCTGATGGACTATTATCTAGTCCAACTTGCGCCCGACCCCTTACTCCAAATGACCATGTGTTCACTCAACTATTCACAAGCATTCTCCATTCACTCCTGTCCACCACCACTTCCCCTGCCTGATCTATAGTCATTCCTCTATCATCCAAAGCTTTTCTTACACAGTCTCTCCATCTCAATGGGGGTCTTCCTGCCCTTCTATCTCCCCTTGTACCTGACTCACATATTCTCTTTGAAAGCCTTTCATCTCCCATTCGTTCATCATGACCATACCAGCTCAGCACCTTTCTGTCCACTCTGGCTGACAAATGTTCCTGCTGCCCCACTCTCCTACATATCTCTTCATTCCTCAATCTGTCTCTACGAGTAACTCCACACATACTCCTCAAGCAGCTCATCTCCATCACATCCAGCCCTCTTTTCTCCTTTTTCTTCAGAGCCCATGTCTCAGCCCCATACATCACTGTTGGCACAACAATTCCTTGATACAGTGCACTTTTTACTTTCACTCCGAGATTTCTCGTCTTCCACATACTTCCCATTGCTCCGAAAACCTTCCTTCCTTCACACACTCTCTGTTTAACCTCCATTTCCATACCTCCACTCCTGCTTATCGTTCTTCCTAGATATTTAAAACACTCTACTTGTTCCAATATTTCCCCATCCAGCCTCACATCTAGATTCACCCTATGCTCTCCCCTATTACACACCATTACTTTACTTTTATTGACGTTCACCTTCAGTTTCCTCCTTCCACAAACCACACCAAACTCTTTGACTACCCGCTGCAGTTTCTCATCAGAATCCGCCACCAATGCTGTGTCATCAGCGAACAGCAACTGATTCAACTCCCAATCTCTACCATTCTTTCCTACTAAACCCAATCCTCTTCCCATAGTTCTCCTTTTCACTTCCCTCACCACACCATCCATAAACATATTAAACAGCCATGGTGACATTACACAACCCTGTCGTAAACCTACCTTTACCTCAAACCATTCACTCAACTCACCATTTCCTAGTCTCACACATGCTCTGCTCCCTTCATAAAAACTCTTAACTGCTTCTAACAAATTTCCTCCTATTTCATAAATCCTTAACACCTTCCACATTGCTTCACGGTCCACACATCAATACGCTTCATTATTATTTTATCAATTTATTTTTAATTTTCCCGATGTTACCATTGATTGTAGGCTACTTGTTCGTTTAACCATTTATTTTTCTCCTCTCTCTTATATCTTATTGTTTTCTTGTTATTCTTAAATATATATGTATCTGTTTTCTCGTCTACTATTACCCCTTTCTGTACCTGTGACGTCCTTTACATTATATCTTAGCAACTATTAGACGATTGTATTCAGCTTAGGAAGAACGTTTACCAATTACGAGGCTGCAGACTATCCCAATTAATCCTTTTAACCAACTTATATCCTTCCTAAGCTTTATAAAATCGTATAAATATAGCTGTAATCCAATAATAAACACGTCACCGGTACTCAAAGGGTTAAATATCGTGTCTTCTTCTTCATGCTATTTATATATATATATATATATATATATATATATACTGTATATATATAGATATATATATTATATATATATAATATATAATATAATATATTAATATATATACTGTATATATACTGTATATATTCCAGGATCCATTTCCCTTAAGTAGCAGTTATCATTTCCCAGGGGTAATATTCTATATCTCTCTCTCTCTCTCTCTCTCTCTCTCTCTCTCTCTCTCTCTCTCTCTCTCTCTCTCTCTCTCTCTCTTTCTCTCATTCAGAATGGTGGGTTGGGAGAGAGCCTTCTGCTTTGCTAGCCTTACCTTCCACTTACTATCAAAGTCTGTTAGAATATAGTCCGGACTGCCTAGTAGGGACTGCAAGGTCTTAGCAGTCTGTATATCTATATAACTCTCTCACTCTTTTTGTCATTTTCACTAACCCTCCCCCCCCCCCCCCCACACACACACTCACATACACGCACACGGTAAACAACTTGCCAATCAGCCTCTTTGTCTTTGTGTCCCCCCCCCCCCCTTCCAGTCAGGTTAATTGGGTATTATATGCGGAGGCCTGTTCACGGGGATTTGTCCGGCCGCGCGCTGCCTCGTTCGTAAGTAAGTGTAATGATAGGCAGGAGGTCACAGTCGCTAAAAAAAAATTATAATATTGATAATAATAATAATCGTAATAATAATAATAATAATATTAATAATAATACGAAGATGATGACAGTAATAATAATAATAACGGTACTACTTATAATACATTTAATATTTTCGTGATATGGTCAAGCCAAAGCTCGAACCCAGGCCAATAGTGCAGCACTCCAACACCTTAACCACTAGGAATAAATGATACTACTACTACTACTACTGTTATGCCGGGTTGTAATACAACCTAGCTTAGTTCTTGGTCTTTACTCAAATCCAACTATGGACATTTACCTGTAGACTCAATATATTCTCAACAGGGACACGTTGAACACGTTCTTATTCACAAGTTAGGTACTCAATCAGGTTAAAATGAACACAATAAATACACACATGTAATTATACACTCTTATTTATTCAACTGACATATAGCTATTTCTGTATACTCCTTGACTATTATTGGGGAATAGTAAGTGAGTATGTAGGTTTTGACATAAACAAATGATAGGTACTTCACGCATATAAATAGGCCTAAAGTGTGGGTGGATATTTACTTCACTACTATAAAGAATAGCCAGAAAACAATGATTAACATTTATCACACACCAAGGTCTAGTCATAACATACAATGAGCGTGAATCAAGGGATAATAATATAATGGAAGTATGCAATGATAATCAGACAAACATACACATAGATAAAACCCTTGATAATAATACATAATTATTATGAGAGTTGAGTATCTACTGTGAATTATTCTGAATAAGTTTCGGGCAGGTTGAACGAAATCTCTAAGTATGCGTCAATAAGATGGGGCGGAACAAAAGGGAAAGTGTATGAAGAGTTCTGGGGTGAAAGTTCGCTCACGGGTCGCGGGAAGCGAGAGGAGGGAGATTTAAAGGGCTAACGCGCACAGATTCGTTTGGGCTAGGTAGGTCACTCAGGTCATATGTTTGACTGCGATGATCAAAATAGTATTTATAGTTAGTGCGATACTATTCTGAATAAAGGGAGGACTTTGTTGAAATTCAAAGGAGAGGAGGGGTGAATTATTTTTACTATTAATGATGTGCTTAGATTATTAGGAGAGAAGTTATATCATGAGCATACTATTCATTAATTCTTATATGCATAGATAATCTCATGGGTCGAGGAATTCAGATTTAATTATTTATATCTACTGAAGAATACTCGAAGGTTGAAGATAACCTAACTGAATCAGGCAATAGATTGATTACAGTAGATTAGAGAATGCATCATAAAATTAGCGTATACGAGTAGTTATAATAATACTACAAGTTAAATATGGTGTACACGACGAAGTTGCACTTAGATGGAAATACCTGATAAGGTATGAAGGAGATCTGAACTGGTTAACAGATTCCTATATGGAATACAGAACAAATTGGTGTTGTATTTGAGTTGGTGAAATAATTAGACAATAGATCTACACAGAACTAGAATTCCTAGACGAGCAGGATCGAAATTATATATTTCTTAACAGAATAAACTAATACGTTATTCACAAATTATACTATTAACGCATGACAAAATAAGGAGTAATAGGGGGGGGGGGAGCCGAGTTTTAATTAGATATGAAATTGGGCTTAGGTTCTAGGTAAAAGTGAGGATTTAGAAGGGAATCAATTGACAGTATACACTTCAACTTCAACTTGGTACATAGCCTACATGAATAGAATGGACATACACAAGGAAAATCTGTGAGTATTCGGCTTGATTATGGATTTACACTATTATGTGACGTATGCGTAGAATGTTTTATATGAACTTAGAAGAGAGGTTAACACTAGATCTTGGCCACAGATCTACACAAGGTTTAATATGGTTTCTGAAGGATTAATGCATACGCAACAATAAAGGATCTTTGGCACAGATCTACACAGGGATTAGCAATGAATATTCACATATTTTACCTTACCTTAACATCAATAATCACAACGTAAGACACTTAGGGGAAGTTGGGTGGGTTAAGGTTCGAGAGCAAGTCTGGACGACGTAGAGCGTAGGTTCGCCTGGACCAGACTTCAGGGCTGCTTCGCACCGTCAGGAATCCCACGTCCAGACGTCAGAGGCACACAACAGGGCTCGTTGTAGTCTCGAGGGGGAGGGGAATGCAGTTGCCACTTTTAGTTAAATGCTCCGGACTTTTCAGACAGAGAACATTACCGAGGTGGAAGTGCTTGCTTTCCCAACAATTTTGTTGAGTACATGTTCAACTATTTTCTTAGCTTCAACTTATAGTAATTCAATGTTAAAGGGATATAGTTAATCGTTGTGACATCAATAGTGAGGTAAATACGTAGCTTAAAAATAAATGGTAGTTATCATTTGGTACCTAATCATTTAACGTATTTTATTTAATACTCCGGTGGGAGTTACTAAGTCTAGGAAGGATATAATATTAGTTCTGGTGATTTTATTATAATTGAGGGTTATTGGTGAATCAGTGGATAATTCTGGTCTTCTCTATGTTCCTGGGTTGATCCAGAGTTCTTCGTAACAGTCTTGCACTGTAGATACTAATATCCCCACTTATGTGGGTAGCACTCAGGTCTTTGATGCGGAACTTGCATAAACATTTGCTCGGTGTACTGCAAATCTGGCTGCTGGTGCAATGAAGGCTGGTGATTGGTGGGGAGGGTTTGAAACCTGGGTGGTGATTGGCTGACATTCCCATTCTTTAGTAGGGGTGACTGACCTAGGTGACCCGTCATCCTGGTAGTAAGAAAACGGGCATGATCTGGTAAAATGGGGTACTCCTCTGTCTCTGGTTCCTTTGTATCATGAGAAACTGGTATGGAATGGTGTCTCTGTTGTTTGTTTCTTCTTTTCTCCTTCCTACTCACCTGTAGGCTAGAAATCCTACAGGTGTTTTCCAACCCCGTTCTATCCAACCCCGTCACTTCAACTACTACTACTTCTTATTACTACTTCTTACTACTACTACTACTACTACTACTACTAAAATAATAATAATAATGATAATAATATAAACTAGAAGGGTACTCGGTAGAGCTCATGCCTCTGCCAACGCTGGTTGTTTCTTTACCAGTATTATCATATACATAATTTTCTTCTGGATCTGGGTTCCATGATATGATCTGGATTGCCTCCTCAATTGAATCACTTCTTCCTTTGCGCATATCCTACCAAATTTCGTGAAAATCTTCGGATCGCCTCCTAAATTGAATCACTTATCGCCTCGTGATAACCAGATTAGAAGGAAAAAGTCTCGATTCGGAAAGGGTTAAGCTGTAGCGCTATTAACAAAATAATAATACAAATAATAAAAACAAAAGAAATGTAAAATATTTATTAACAAATTTAATTAAAAACTCTACATACCTGGCCATTGTCATTGTTATCTGAAGCCCCGTGCGAGAAACAACAACTAAAAAGATGTGGGTGAAAATGAACGTCGCACGGTTTTAACTTTTTTACCCCATGAAAAACAACTGGAGTTTCCATAGTTACTGCATTTTGGCATTTGGGGATGTTTTAATGGGTTGTAATATGATATCTCTCTCTCTCTCTCTCTCTCTCTCTCTCTCTCTCTCTCTCTCTCTCTCTCTCTCTGTATATATATATATATATATATATATATATATATATATATATATATATATATATATATATATATATATATATATACACCTCCCAGTAGTTAAACAGAGCTATCCACTTTTTACCTAAGCTGTTCAAAAATATATAAATAAATATATGAATAAAATAACAACATTATAACTTATTACACTATATATAGGAAACAATATTTATATATAAATACAAAATATAAAACACAGAAGACTACACCAGAACAACTCAGCATTTTAACTTTTAACGTTATATATAAAAACAAGGTATTACGTGCATCGCCTGGTGTTATGGCTGCAGGAGGGGTTGTTGGAAGGAGAGTAAACGGGGAATGACATGTTGACCCAGGTGTGTAAATGGTAACAACATGACAGTAACGGTAACAGGTATAACGGTAGTAGCGGTAACAGGCTTATCAGAGAGGTTGGTAGTATTGGTAGTAACGATAAGGGAGGAAGTAGTAGAACTTTCGATACTATCGACTTCTAACTTCTGTAACTCAAAAACAGCTTTACCAAATGGGCTGTAAATCTCCACACCTATTCCCTGGCTGACTCTTCCCAAATTGTAGAAATAATAGCTGAATTATTCTAGTGTTTTTCTAGTTATAGAGGTTAGTGGTCAAGATGTTTTACCTAATTATAATGAACGGAGTAGTGTGTGAAAGAAATGTAAAAAAAAATAGTATATTTATATAAATTAATATATACGTACCGGTATATATATATATATATATATATATATATATATATACCCGGTATATATATATATATATATATTTATATATATATATATATATATATATATATATATATATATATATATATATATATATATATATAAACACCGTTACTAAATAAATGTTCACACTATCGCTTACATTTATTATTTTGTTAAGAAGTTAGCCAGTTGTATTTATCTATAAACCGAGAGAAATATCTATGAGCGAGAGAAATAACAATGTTGTACATAAAACACTCCGGTAGGTATAACAAAATTAATGATAGCCAGAGAGAGAGAAAGAGAGAGCAAGAGAGAATATTTAAGACGGAAAGATAGTGAGAGAGTGATCAAATAAAAGCGTGAGAGAAATAGGACTTCAGTAGCCAGAACAACATGAATGGCAGCTATATCAATTACTTACTCCGAACACCTCACACTTAATTCAACATTTGCCCGTGCTGTGGGTTTTAGTGTAAGAGAGTGAGAGTGAGATAATGAATGTGTAAATAAAATCGTGAGATAGATAAATAACAATATGGTACCTAAAACAAAAGTAATGAGATAGAGAGAGAAAGAGTGTGTGTATGTGTGTGTGTGTGTGTGTGTAAGTGTAAAAGTGAGAGTTATGATTGCTTGTTATGTTGACTATGTACCAAAGATACTCTACATTTTACACAATGTAAATTGTTTCGTGTTATATATATATCCCACATGCTTCAGACCTTTACTCTACTAGTCCAAGAATCAATTTAGAATAAACGTACTTCCACCTTGTTCAATACGACACTACCCTCGATAAGTTCAATGCAATATAATGTTCTGTGTGTGTGTGTGTGTGTGTGTGTGTGTGTGTGTACTTATCAATTACTCCGCCAAACACAAGTTCCCAAACTGGAATAATACACCACCCTCTGCTGAAAAAGCACGATAACATTTACGGTAAGATCTCGTTGACGGTCGGTGATCAGTAAATGATATGGATTTTTTTGTGTGTGTCCAGTAGGTTAGTGATCGAGAGAGTGAGAGCGAGAACGGAAAATTGGGTTGGTGACGAGCAGGGCAGGTTTAGGAACGGAAGAAGATGTGTAGACCAGGTTTTTGCCATGAAATGTGTTGTGTAGAAATATCATGAGATGAGACAAAAGTTGTATCCTGCCTTTATGGACTTGGAGAAGGGCTATGACAGAGTTGATAGAGAAGGTCTGTGGAACTACTGAGAATATACGGAGTAGACGGCAAATTGCTGAAAGCAGTGAAGAGCATCTATGAGGGTGCAAAGGCGTCAGTACGTGTGGAGAATGAGCAGAGCGATTTCTTTGATCTGAATGTTGGGTTAAAGCAAGGGTGTGTGATGTCCCCATGGTTGTTCAATATATATTTATTGTATATGGATGGAGTCATGAAAGAAATACCAGGAAGAGCAGTGGATGTTAGTGTTTCACTGATAAGGGAAGGAAACAAGTGGGAATTGCCTGTACTGCTGTTTGCCGACGATACAGTTTCAGGGTCTGGTAAATATGTTTGGAACAGTGTGTGAAAAACGGAATTTGAAGGTAAATGCGGGTAAGAGTAAAATTACGGTGTTTGAAAGGGGTGCAGCCACAGAGTGTTGGGTGAGGTTGAACGGTCAGGCTATGGAGAATGTCAGCTTATTTAAGTATTTGGGCAGTGTGTTGAGTAAAGGTGGGAGTATGGATGAAGACGTACAGGAGAGGGTTGCAACAGAGGAAGAGCGTTGCAGGAACGCTGAAAGCAGTAATAAGAAATAGGGTGGTCTGCATGAAAGTAAAGAAGTCCTTGCATGATAGTGTGGACGTTGTAGGAGAGACACAAACCTAGAGTGAGAGGGATGGAAATAAGTTATTTGACTGCGTGCAGAGTTACATGGAGGGATAGACAGACGAATGAGGAAGTGCGAGAGCGGTGTGGTGTGGAAATAGATGTGCTGGAAAGTGTGAAAAGGAACACCTTGAGATGGTTCGGCCACGTGGAACATATAGGAAGTGAGAGAATAACTAAGAGTGTACGAAAGCGAGGTGGAAGGACAGAGAGAGAGAGAGGTAAACCGAGAGAGAGGTGGAAGGATGGAGTGAAGAAGTATATGCGTGAAAGAAGTGCTGGATGGAAGGAGGGGCCTCGACCACTCTAGGTGGCCTTGCCTCGACTGACTGGGGACAGTGATGCATGGGAGCGTTTGGTTCGTGATCACCCCTTCGAGGATCACGGCGGCCGGCGATAGATAGATAGATAGATATCTCGAATGGGGATCTTGGGGGTATTTTTATAAGTTTGTTGGAGGCTTAGGGAGCAAACTAAAACCCTCCCCTTAACATTTATAATTTTATTTGGATTATAGTGAGACGAACATATTCAGAGAAGTTACCTTTCCAAACAGGTGAATTATACATCACTCTCTTCGACAATCGTACGTTAATCTTTTCCATCAGGTCTGGCTGTCAATAATTGTTGATGGTAAAATGATAAGGATATTTATCATTTCGGGTATCGTTAGCCGAAATTGTTGTCAGTGTTTTTTTCTGGACCTCTTTTTCCCGCATAGTTTAGCCCTACTAGTTTTGAGAATTTAAGACATTCACCCCATTAGTTTGTCAATTTTGAGACGTTTCGTGCCATTTACGTGTCAGTTTCTCCCTGGCGAGCGAAAGCGAGCCTACAATTTCGGAGGAACCGGCCTTCGGCCGTGACATTTTTCTATCGAAAACAATTTACTTACATATATCGAATGGGGGTCTTAGGAGTTTTTCTAAGGTTGATATGGAGGTTTAGGGAGCAAACTAAAAAATCTCCCCTTAACATTTATCATTGTATTTGGATTATCACGAGACGAACATATTCAGACAAGTTACCTTTCCAAACAGCGGAATTATACATCACTGTCTGCTAAAATTGCACGATAACCTTTTTGATAATGTCTGGTCTGAAGCGTTGATGGGAAAATTATATAAATATTTAATATTTAGATCATCTTTAAGCTGGAATCATCATCAGTCTTTTTTTAGTTATATATGAACATGGAAGGAGTGAGCGAATTATACGAGGGAGTTTTAACGCTAATATGGGCTTGTTTTTCTGGCCCCTTTCACCCTTGTGTTTAGGCCCATTGTTGTGTTTTATGTTTTAAGACGTTCACCCATTAGTTTGGCGATTTAAAGACCTTTCACCCCATCTAAATGTACTAATTTATCTTGAAGAAGGGTCTGGAGGGGGGGGGGGGGGGGGGGGGGGGGGGAAGCTTGATGGAGGTCTAGGGAGGAAATTTAAAAAACAAAAATATATATATATATATATACCGGTATATATATATATATATATATAACCGGTATATATATATACTGTATATATACATAAATGAGGAAAGCAATACGCCCATCCCCCCTTAAACATTTATCCGTGTATTTTGCTTATCGCGAGACGATAATATTCAGACAAGTTACCGTACCAAACAGCGAAATTATTAAACATCACTCTCTTCTGAATTTTGCTCTCGCCCACTCGGAAGTAAAGGGCAAGGAAAGGCTAAAGAGAGAGAGGGTTATAGCTGGTTATTCCTGTTTATGTATATTGTTTTGTATTCCTGTTTTATATATATATATATATATAAATATATACAGTATGTATATATATATAATTTACATAAGGACTGGAAACGAGCACTCTCGGAGTTTGAAACTTGGGTCCATTGCTTAAAAGCAGTATCATGAAAGCAGTGGTCTCTCCGACTTTCTTAAACACAAACATATGTACACAAACACAACTTTACATATACATGCATGTAATTTCACACGCAATCGTCCATATCCCCGCCATATTGGCGACATAATGTCTCGCCAGAAAACGAACAGCCCAGGACGATGCCAGACGCCAGTCACCCACGAGACACGTTAGAGGCAACACATTTTTGTTCTGTTGTTCGTTATCTCTCAGCTTATTGTAAGTAATTTTCTTATAAATACTTACCAGTCACAAAAGGATCTGTGTTAACAACTTATTTAGCTGATACATATTAGAATTGAGCTGATGTCAACGGGTTGCTTTGATATGTACTGATAACCATTTTACAACTATTCTTGTGTTTTTGCTTTACAGGAGCAATGCCGAAAAGATGTGCTGCATTCAATTGTCGTGGAAACTACAGGGAAGAGCCATACAGTCCTATGGTGTGTTTCCCGAATGAAGAACAAGAACGACATGCATGGATTAGTGCTATGCCAAATAGCCCAGAAAGTTTGAGAGACAGGTCGAAACTATGGATTTGTGCATCACACTTCGACTGCGATTGGGTCACAGTTCGGGGAGGAAAATGACCAGCTGGGCCTCCTACAGTTTTTAAAGGTGTACCCAAGTCTTGCCTCAAACAACTTACGTCAGCTCCTAGGTTAACTAAAACAGTGACAAGTGAAGCAAGACTTAAAAAACAAACTGAATTTGAAAATGAACAAGACAAA
>JAVRFV010000402.1:0-31047 GCA_032716605.1 Paralithodes platypus
TTCTAAATACACCTGATGGTAACCAAGTCTGTAAAGTATCCCCAATAGGCTCAAAATCGATCATATGTCGTAGAGGGTGAATAAGTAGGCTAGAATCTATGGGCATCCGATTTAGCTAATTGTTTACTATTTTGATATTTTCAGATTGTAAGATGTTTTGTCCCATTCGTTTGTCGATTTTAAGACCTTTCGTCCCCTTTTATTTTGTCAATATTAAGATCTTTCGTGATATTTAGGTGTGGATATTTTTCCTGGTGAACGATAGTGAGCTTATTTTGGAAGAATCGTGGCCCTTCGGCCGGGACATTTTCTCTAACCTAAAAATGTTACCCATTCATCTAGAAGGGGGGTCCTAATGTTTGTTTTTAAAGTTTGTGGAGGCCTAAGGGACGAAACTAATAAAAGAATAAAAATATCATAAATTATCAAATAAATACGGTAGGACGGATAGGGGGTGTGGTTGGGGTGGGGAGGGGAGGGGGGGGGGGGGGGAGTGAGGATGGGGTTGGAGGGGGTCGGTGGGTAATCCCGTTGAGGATGACAGGTGACTGTAAGACACCGTACACCTTCACGTATATTAGATACTATATATAGAGATATATATATATCTATATCTAAATATCTAACGTGTGTAGAGAGAGAGAGAGGCAGAGAGAGCGGTATAGAGAGAGGAGAAAGATGAGAGGCGAGAGAGAGAGAAGAGAGAGGCGGAGAGCGAGCAGCGAGATCGTGGAAGAGCGAGAGCGAGAGCGAGAGAGAGAGAGAGATAGAAAGTCTATATTTATAATTTCCCAGACGTAAGATATTTTTCGGTCTTGGGCTGGAATATAGTCCCATGATTAAAATCAGTTTAAAGTTCAAGAATAAAGATAGAAAAGTGCTGCATTCTTCTGGCCCTGGCCAAGTAACACCGAGACTAATGTGCTGCCCTCCCCAGCTGAGTGATCCAAACCCACAAACATCGGTGGTTCAGGTTTCCCAGTGGAGCCACTTGGAATATTGACCTGTGGTATTGTTTGTAGGGATGAGGGGGCGATTTTATCGGTCGGTCAGTTATTGATATATATATAGATTTTTTTTTAGTTTTCCTCCCTAGACCCTCCATTCCAAAAAACCCGTAAAAAAACACCCTCAGACCACCCTTCAAGATAAATTTTGTACAATATTCGAATAGAAATAGGGCCCGGCCGACGGCCGATTGCTCTTAACTTACCAGGCTCGCTATCCTCGCCATAAAAGATTGACACCTAAATTGCACAAAAGGGTCTTATTTTTGACAAATAAATGAGCGAAAAGTCTTAAAATCGCCAAACTAATTGGGCCGCATTTCTTAAAAATCTGAAAACTACTGGGTCTAAACCATGAAGGAGAAGAGGGTCCAGAAAAAGCAACCACACATCTCCCCTTAAGGACTTGACGCATGTTTAGAGTCCCGCCCCATTAACCGCTGCAATATTTGCAAGCTCTTTGGACTACTGACGGAAGCGTGTGGATTGGTCGGTTGTTTTTGTTTTTCCATTTATAACCCTTAATTTGGTTCTTTTATCGACGGTTTCAAAGTTAATTTGTAATTCTCTTTTCACCTAACTCACTCTCAAATGCTCTCTCCTCTCTACTATAATTTATTCCTGAGCACCCTCGTTTGGATCTTGAGGTATGTTTTATTATTATATAGATGTAGAATCGACGTAATGAAATTAACTGGTGGTATTGTTCTTTTACCTCCGCTCCCTTGTAATTGGTGTTTGTTTTTTTGCTTATTTAATAATTACAGTCCTATCCTATTCCTAGGTCATTCGCGCTTTTCGCTTGGGTCCTGCACTAGAAATCGCTCTTCTGCCTTCTCTCTCTCGCTCTCCTCACAAAACACACACACAGCCAACACATCACACCACACAAGCACACCATACATCCCTCCCCCCCCCGCCCCCCCCCCCCCTCTCCACTCATCTCTCTCTGCGTCTCACTCACTCTCACTCTCTCTCCCTCTGCCTGGTGACCCACTTTATGGGTACGTTTTTAAACTGTCCGGAGGTACCAAAGGTAAACTCGTGTGTGACAGTGGAGAGAGCAAGCAGCGTTAATGTATAGGGAGGGAGGGAGTGAGAGCGAAGAGAGAGAGAGAGAGTATGTATGTATGTGTGTGTGTGTGTGTGTGTGTGTGTGTTAGAGAGAGAGAGAGAGAGAGAGAGAGAGAGAGAGAGAGAGAGAGAGAGAGAGAGAGGGAGAGAGAGTCTAATGCGATACACGTGAAGAAAGTGTGAGATTAAATTCTATTTACAGGACAGCAAGGAAAAGCCGAACTATTGTTCTAAAAATCTTACCTTGTGCCTAGAAGAGAGAAAAGAGGATAGCTAGGAGAGAGAGCTGAGAGAGAGAGAGAGAGAGAGAGAGAGAGAGAGAGAGAGAGAGAGAGTCTAATGCGATAACGGAAGAAAGTGTGAGATAAATTATTTACAGGACAGCAAGGAAAAGCCGAATTGTTCTAAAAATATTACCTTGTGACTGAAGAGAGAGAGAGAGAGAGAGCGAGTCTAATGCGATAACGGAAGAAAGTGTGAGATAAATTATTTACAGGACAGCAAGGAAAAGACGAATTGTTCTAAAAATATTACCTTGTGCCTGAAGAGAGAGAGAGAGAGAGAGAGAGAGAGAGAGAGAGAGAGAGAGAGAGAGAGAGAGAGAGAGAGAGAGAGAGAGAGAGAGAGGGAATAAAAGAGACTTAGTATTCTATCGTTCGATTCGTTTCAGGTTCTAACTAAAAAAAAAAAAAAACGCTATAGTAGGATTTCAGTCAATATATAGTACATTCCATATCTTTATTGAAGAATGACTTAAGCCTTTTGATTTAAGTCAATTGCCTAATTTATTCCTATTTGCCAGTTTTTAAGTGAAGATATTGTTTTAAGTGGAGTTTTAGTCTACGATGTGTATATATATATACATATTGATAATTTTTTAATGGGGGAGAGGAGTTTTTAATGCTGTAAAGAAGAAGAGAAATATCGCCAAACTAATGGGGCGAAACGTCTTAAAATCTCCAAAGTAATTGAGTGAAACTAGGGAAGCACAAAAAGACCTTACGCGAATTAAATAGGGTTAGGTGTACCTCCGAAACGAAACATCAGGTGAAGATTCAATACAATCCGGGAGAGCTTCGAAAATTGGTGGCCACGACAATGTAATACTTGTCCTAGAACGTACAGTCGCGGTCAGGAGTTGTGGACAATTTGTGGAGTTATAATTAATGTATGTGTTCTTCTCCTGTCACCTCTTTTTGTCATTGTTCGTGTCTCTTGCTGATCCTCCCTACCCCTTGTGGAAGTAAGGGGTGGTTACTGACTAATTATGATATACGGCATTTCTTAGTTTGAAGGAAGTCTTGCCCCTGAAGCCATCTTGGCCACACTGCCTGGTACTGGAGGGTAAATTTATGGTAATACCCTCTGGTACAGTATGGGGTACAATGCTTAGTACCAGAGGGTATTACCATAAATGTACCCTCCAGTACCAGGCAGTGTGGCCAAGATGGCTTCAGAGGCAAGAGAGAACACCCTCCTACTTCAAAAATTGGAGAAGCACTGACTCAGCCAGCCTGTGGAAGATTGCAACCAAGCTGTAGAAGTATTGCCAATGACTCAGAGCAGTGCCTACAAGTCATGGTAGCAGCTATCGCTCGATACTGGCAGTTACAAGAACCCCATATTACGACGTCGTCCGTCGCTGGTACTGGTGAGTGACTTTTGTACTGACGGCCAACGCAGGTCCCTGGTACAGTAAGGGACACTGTACCTAGGTTTAGAAAAACACTGTAAATTGTCCTCATGGCTGCAAGTGAACAAAAACAAAAACAATTATTACTTAATAATATTTACAAACATGCAGCCTCAAAGCTCTACCCTTGTGATGTGGTTTTTAAAAAAGTTGGACACGAGAGAGAGTGATAAATGAACACGTCGATGGCAGTACGAGGCGTTAAGAATACAGGATGGAAGGAGAGAGAAGAAGAAGGAAGAGGAGGGGAAGAGGAATTATGATGACAAGGAGATAAGAAAAGGAGAGGACAATGGAGACAGATGGATGTTTATGGGAGAGGGAGGAAGAAGAAGAAAGAGGAGGTGGTGAAGGAGGAAGAGGAGGAGGAGAGTGAAGAGGAAGAGGGATAGGTGAGGAAGGAGGAGGAGGAAGAGGAAGAGGAGAAGGAGAGGGAGGAGGAAGAGGGATAGAAGAAGGAGGAAGAGGAGGTGGTAGAGGAGAAAGAGGAGTAGAATATTAAGGAAACAAAAAGATAAATAGAGGAGACAGAGAAAGGAGGAGGAGGAGGAAAACAGAGGAGGCGGAAAACAGAGAAAGAGGAGGAAGAAGAAACTAGGAAGAGGAAGAGGAGAACAAAGAAAAGGAAGATAGGTACAGGAGGAGAAAGAGAAAACAGGAAAGAATTAATAAAAGGTGGAGGAAAAAGAGAAAAAGAAGGAGAAGGGACGGAAGAAGAAGGAGAAGGAACGGAAGAAGAGGGAGAAGGAACAGAAGAAGAAGAAGAAGAAGGAGAAGG
The DNA here is from genome assembly GCA_032716605.1 of Paralithodes platypus. Classification (NCBI taxonomy): domain Eukaryota; kingdom Metazoa; phylum Arthropoda; class Malacostraca; order Decapoda; family Lithodidae; genus Paralithodes; species Paralithodes platypus. The sequence goes on from JAVRFV010000402.1 coordinate 4,553, forward strand.
AGAAGGAACCGGAGAAGGAACGGAAGGAGAAGGAACGGAAGAAGAAGGAGAAGGAACGGAAGAAGGAGAAGGAACGGAAGAAGAAGGAGAAGGAACGGAAGAAGAAGGAGAAGGAACGGAAGAAGAAGGAGAAGGAACGGAAGAAGAGATACATAACGAGACGACTAACATGCAAATGAGACGGAATTCTCTGGGCGAACGAAAGGGATCCTGTAACTTGGAAACCATTGGTCTTCGGCCAGGATATTTTTTCATATAAAACGTAAACACTTACTTTGAAGGGGGTGTGGGTGGGTATTATTATTATTATTATTATTATTATTATTATTATTATTAATATTTTGTTATTTTGTTTGTATTATTTTGTTGTTTTGTAGTTTGAAGGAACTCTGGGAAAGCTTTTTTGTTAGCCTAGGGGACAAACTAAAAATACATTGCTCGAAACATTACTGGCTAAATAAATAATCATCAGCAATAATCATCAGCAATAATCATCAGCAATAATCATCAGCAATAATCATCAGCAATAATCAATACAAGAATATCATAAATAACCCCAATACATCGGGTCAGACAGTGTTAAAGGAAAGAGAGAGAAAGATAGCAAAGTAAGAGAAGAGTAAGAGATATGAAAGAGGAAGTTATGATAATGGATGGTTGAGTTAGATTGAAATAAGATAGGTGAAGACAGGAACAGGGCGGAAATGAAAGTAAATAACTTACAATAGAGGTACATATATATATACTGTAGGTCACACGCGCTCATACACATACATACATAACTACATACACACACACACACACACACGTACGGTAACGTACACCTACAAATGAACGTGCGCACTCTCACACACACACACACGTACGGTAACGTACACCTACAAATGAACGTGCGCACTCACACACACACACACGTACGGTAACATACACCTACAAATGAACGTGCGCACTCTCACACACACACACACGTACGGTAACGTACACCTACAAATGAACGTGCGCACTCTCACACTCACACACACACACACACGTACGGTAACGTACACCTACAAATGAACGTGCGCACTCACACACACACACACACGTACGGTAACATACACCTACAAATGGACGTGCGCACACACACACACACACACACACACACACACACACACACACACACACACACACACACACACACACACACACACACACACACACAGAGTTACAAGGAACAGTTAGTATATCGGAGACTTTACGGTCCATTCTGGGGAGATACACGAAGTGGAAGGAGAGAGACTGTTTAGTGCACTGCATTCATTACAGAGTGTGCAAAATATTATCTACTCTCTTTTTGAACTGCTCTACTGAAGAACTGTTTACAACTTCTGAGGGAAGTTTGTTCCAGGTAGAACATTTCTTATATGTGAAAATGTTTCCACAAATACTAGTGCTGAACCTTTTCAATTCTAATTTCCCAGCCATGGTTGCGTTGTATTCACATTCAGGCTAAATATTTTGCTATAACCCACATTGTTAAACCCATTAAAAAAGAGAGAGAGAGAGAGAGAGAGAGAGAGAGAGAGAGAGAGAGAGAGAGAGAGAGAGAGGGAGAGAGAGAGAGATTATGAGGAGAGATGAGGGAGGAGAGAGAGAGAGAGAGAGAGAGAGAGAGAGAGAGAGAGAGAGAGAGAGAGAGAGAGATATTAGACCATACATTTGTATTATAGATTAGGGTTTCACTTTTAATTACTCGCATATTTTACCACATGTATAGGAAAAAGAAGCACACACATACACACACACACAATCACATAGACAAGGCCATACACACACACATACAAACACACAACAATTCACACACACACACACACACACACACATGAACGAGACGAGCGGGGGCAGACGTGAACAAATGTGAGAGTAAAAATAGCTTTTAACTATATAATCGAAGATATGCTGGAGAAAATAATAAAACAACATTTGTGAGTCCAAGACTGGAGTATGCAGCAGTGGCGTGGGCACCACATCTAAAAAAGCACGTAAATAAGCTGGAAAAAGCACGTAAATAAGCTGGAAAAAGCACGTAAATAAGCTGGAAAAAGCACGTAAATAAGCAGAAAAGCACGTAAATAAGCTGAAAAAGCACGTAAATACGCTGAAAAAAGCACGTAAATAAGCTGAAAAAAGCACGTAAATAAACTGAAAAAACACGTAAATAAGCTGAAAAAAGTTGAGAGAGCTGCAACTAGGATACCAGAACTGAGAGAATTACCATATGAGGAGAGATTAAATAAATTAGATTTACCATCTCTAAGGGATAGGAGGGAGAGAGGTGATATGATTATGATGTATAAATGTGTAAGAGGACTTGAGAAGGTGGACGAGAAGGATTATATTGTGAAGAATAATGATAATTATTAATAATATATATTATATTATAATAATTAACTAGAGGATATAGAATATAAGCTCATGAAAGGAAGATGTAAAGGAGATGTGAGAAAGTATAGTTTCCCTTACAGAAGTATTAATAAATGGAATCAGTTAGAAAATGAAGTGGTGTGTGCAAAAAATAATCATATTTTTAAAGCAAAGTTAGATAATTGTAACTCAGGAAGCGGGACAATACGAGCCTAAAAAGCTCAACACCTGTATACTACAATTAGGTAAAAACACACATTACATAACTATTCCAGACGAAACGACAATGGGGAAATGAGAACTCTATTTATAACACCCCCCTCCCACTAGCCCCCCCCCCCCCCTCTCTCTCTCTCTCTCTCGCACGAATCTAAGAATTTCTTCTTCAATCGAGTTGTCAACTTGTGGAATGGTCTTCCCCGAAACGTTATAGACTGCATCACCGTTGATTCATTTAAACTCTGCATAGACAAATATCTCTCATCAAACCCGCGACTGACTGCGTTTGTAAATAAATAACTTTATTTTATCCCCCCCTCAGTTACTAACCCATATGTCCTCTACTAACTTCCTAATCCTGCCACGGACATTAGTTCCAGGGCAGTAATTCCCTTTCCAATGTTCCCTTACCCACTCTAAACCACTGTTTGGACACTTGATCCTCAGTGTTTTGGAGGACATGCAACCTAGAAGGGTCACTAGATCTGTTGTTGCTTGATTTCCTTTGTACTCCTTTGTACTCTCTCTCTCTAGCACTAGCTTTATTATACAGACCCCCAGCTCAATCAGTGCAAACTGACAGTGAAATTTATGAACAAATTGCAGAAATAACTAACATACAAGATACCGTAATTCTTGGCGATTTCAACTTACCCGTGACTAAATGGGGTGATATTCTTGCTTCACACTCTGGACACGACCTCTATGCTAACTTGCAAGAGAGTTAACTTTTTCAATTTGTACAATCTCCGAACCGTGGTAATAATGTGCTTGACCTTGTATTCGCAACAAAAGAAGAATTAATAGAGAATTTGAATGTTGGTGATGAATTCAGTAACAGCGACCATCGTACGATAACTTTCACTTTAAAGTTTACTAGTAACAAATCAAATAGCAGCATTGAGAAAGTCCCTAATTTCAAGAAAGCAAAGTTTCATAAACTTAAATCAAAGCTTAAAGAAACTGACTGGAGCTTTCTGACTAACAATAACGACATAAATACATCTTGGGAGTGTTTCACAACCACTTACCTTAAGGCAGTGCAAGACTGCATACCATCGAAAATACGGCATCCAGGCCATAATGATAAGCCCAAATGGTGGAATAAAGATATTTCAGACTGTCTGCTTGCTAAAAAATTTGCTAATGATAGATAAAAATCCTCACAAAATGACGAAGAACGGGTGAAATTTGTAGAGCTATGACGCAAAGCCAAAAAGTTAATTAAGCAAAGTAAAAAGACCCTGGAGTTAAATGTTGCGAATCAAAGTAAAACAAACCCGAAAGAATTCTATAGTTATATCAGAAAGAAAAAAGTAGTTACTTCAACTGTTGGACCGTTAGTAGATGAAAATGGAGAATACACCAAAGACAAAGTACAAATGAATAATGCCCTCAATACCTTCTTTGCATCAGTTTTTACAACCGAAGACCTCAGTGATATCCCTACACCATCGCCGATTCAGATTGATAATTCAGATGTTCTAAGCAATATCACCGTTACAGAGAGAGAAGTATTGAATTGTTTAGATAAACTCAAGGTAAATAAAACGCCTGGACCTGATACAATCTCGCCTAGAGTTCTAAAGGAAGCTAAGGATGAGCTCTCCAAACCACTGACAATACTATTCAATAAATCCTTGCAGTGTGGAACTATGCCTGATCAGTGGAAGATAGCCAACATAACAACGATATTCAAAAAAGGCAGCAAATCCCTACCCAGTAACTATCGTCCAATTAGCTTAACCTCAGTTGTAAGTAAAATGCTAGAAACGGTCATAAGAGACAGACTCGTAAATCACTTAGAGGAAAATAACATACTTAAAGACACTCAACACGGCTTTCGTAAAAAACGTTCCTGTTTAACAAACCTCTTAGACTTCTTCCACGATATCCTCAACCTCTATGATGAGAGTAAAGCTGTAGATATTATATACCTTGATTTTCAAAAGGCCTTTGACAAAGTTCCCCACAAACGTTTACTGCTAAAACTAAAAGCGCATGGAATACAAGACGGTGTGTTGAAATGGATAGAAAATTGGCTCAGCGGCAGAAAGCAAAGAGTAGTCATAAACGGTAAGGCATCTAAATGGACCAATGTAAGTAGCGGGGTACCCCAGGGATCGGTACTAGGACCAATTCTCTTTCTAATTTACATCAACGACATAGATGAGGGTCTCACCTGTACAATCTCAAAATTTGCTGACGATACAAAAATTGCAAATAGCGTACTCTCAAAAGAACAAGTTGACGATATGCAACACAATCTAGATAAATTGTCATGTTGGGCCCAAATTTGGCAAATGAGTTTCAATGCGGATAAATGTAAAGTACTACATATCGGATACCTAAATGAGAAAGCAAACTATTCGATGAATGGCACTCAGCTTAAGAATGTAAACAGAGAAACCGATCTGGGAGTAACAATATCGAGTAACCTAAAACCGAGTCAACAATGTTCAGAAGTTGTTAAGAAGGCAAACAAAATAATTGGCTTTATAGGCAGGTCATTTGAGCATTAATCCAAAGAAGTTATCCTAACCCTTTACAATTCCTTAGTCCCCCTCTTCTGGAATACTGCGTTCAATCCTGGTGCCCTTATTACCAAAAAGATATAAACAAGCTAGAACGAGTTCAACGTAGAGTTACCAAAATGATACCTAGCCTAAAGAACAAACCATACGAAGAGCGTCTTAGAGAATTAAATCTATTTCCTTTAATCCAGCGCAGATTAAGAGGTGACTTAATTCAAGTGTTCAAAATCATCAAAGGCATCGACAATATGAACTGTAGTAAGTACTTCACTATCGACCAATCTAATTACACGCGGGGAAACGGTTGCAAAATTATTGGTAAATCTTTTAACTCACACGAATCTAAGAATTTCTTCTTCAATCGAGTTGTCAACTTGTGGAATGGGCTTCCCCGAGACGTTATAGACTGCAGCACCATTGATTCATTTAAACTCCGCTTAGACAAATATCTCGCATCAAACCCGCGACTGACTGCGTTTGTAAATGAATAACTTTATTTTATCCCCCCTCAGTTACTAACCCATCTGTCCCCTACTAACTTCCTAATCCTGCCACGGACATTAGTTCCAGGGCAGTAGTTCCCTTTCCAATGTTCCCTTACCCACTCTAAACCACTGTTTGGACACTTGATCCTCAGTGTTTTGGAGGACAAGCAGCCTAGAAGTCACTAGACCTGTTGTTGCTTGATTTCCTTTGTACTCCTTTGTACTTTGTACTCACCTTAGCTGTACAATCCTACAAGCCACAATGAAAAACACCCATTGAGCCTTAGACATCAAACCCAAGCCCCAGATTGGTCCGCTAACGTGTACCAACCTACACACACACACACCTACACCCACACATACACACACGCACATACAGTATACACAACTACACCCACAAAGAGTTTTTCTATCATTCTTACCCCCCCCCCCCTTTTTGTCCCTCGTCCCTCTCTCTCTCTCTCTTTAGCACTCACACATACACACAGTCACAAACGCACAAGTTGACATAACACACACGCATATACATATTCACACACACAAACACTCACTTCCACTCTTAGACTCTCTCAAATACAGCCACATACATACTTATTAATCTCACTCACTCTCACTCACTCTCTCTCTCACACACACACACACAAACACATATATTCCAGATATGATGTGCCCCCGCTATTAATCCCCCTCCCTTCACACACCTGTACCTACACCACTTCGGGGATAATGATGGATTCACGCGGATTATACCCCAGTAATATTTTAGGACTGGTAGGATCGTGGAAATTAATACTGTGTTGGTGAGGTGCTTTGGAGGTAATGCGATTTTGTTTTATTTATTACTGAGGGGTTCGATTGATTTTGCACCCCTCCCCCTCCCCTCTGCATGCTGAAATAACTGCACACCCAGACCCACTGCAAGGTATATATATATAATATAATCCCACTCCTACTCTGTACAACTCTCCAACTCAAGAGTGAAACGATTCTCCCAATCTTTCTTCTATACAACAGCTGAGCTCTGGCACTCATCACAGGCAGTTTTGCCTTTTGTCTCCCTCATCCACATATAAAAAAAAAAAAAAAAACCACTCACAGCAGTGTCTCCGATTCTTAGCAGCTCCTGCTCGATATTAGCAGGAACAAGGATATCATATTACTGACAGATGAGAGCCGTTGCTGGTACTGGCGCACAAATTTTTTACTGATGGACGTCAGCCGTCGCTGGTACTGTATGGGTTAAGCCACATAAACTAACCTGTGTATCGTCCGGCAGTGACTTCTCCAAGACAGACAGACTTGTGGCTTGGGCAGGAGAACCATTGGCTCTTTCCTCCTTGGTCTCCGGTGAACCTTCCTCCCTCCTCCTACTGCTTCCTCTTCCTCTTCCTCCTCCTCCTCCTCCTCCGTGCTCTCCCTCTCCCTTCTTCTTGGAGTTCGGGGGTGGGGGATTGATTCCTGGCCCACCCAAACCTCGGCTGGAGAAAAAAGAAAGTGGTGATGAGATTGGTTGGTATTAAATGTTGTTATTAATATTATTATTTTTATTATTATCTAGAGAGAGTGAAGATGATGATGAGGATGGTGAAGATGATGATGAGGATGGTGAAGATGATGATGATGATGGTGAAGATGATGAGGATGGTGAAGATGATGATATGATGGTGAAGATGATGATGATGATGGTGAAGATGATGATGATGGTGATATTGATGATGATGGTGATGATGATGATGGTGATGATGATGATGATGGTGATATTGATGATGATGGTGAAGATGATGATGATGGTGATATTGATGATGATGGTGAAGATGATGATGATGGTGATATTGATGATGATGGTGATGATGATGATGATGATGGTGATATTGACGATGATGCAGACAGGATGAGATTGATGATGATGATGATGATGATGGTGATATTGATGATGATGGTGAAGATGATGATGATGGTGATATTAATGACGATGATGATGGTAGTGATATTGATGATGACTATGCTTATAATGCTTAAGACCGGATGAGATTGATGATGATGATGATAAATATAATACTGATGACTACAATAGTGATGAGGATAATACAAGATTACTGATGGTGGAGATGACAATAGTGATAATGATGATACTAAAGGTGACGATGATGGTTGTGTGTGTGTGTGTGTGTGTGTGTGCGTGTGTGTGTAAGTTGGGAGAAGAAGGACCAGCAGGAAATGAAGAGGAATGTCGGATATGAGATAATATAAAGACGATGGGTTGAAAGGGAAAATAAGAGTTACACAGAGTTACATACAACACACAAACCTTGCTGTCCCTAGTAGGTGGTCCGGCCTTAATACTACTAGAGACAGGGACAGTTTATAATAGAAGAATAGGACAGCAAAGTAGAAGGTTCGCTCTCTCTCTCTCCCTTCCACTCTCCCTTTCACTCTCACTCTCCCCCTTTCACTGTCTCTCTCTCTCTACCCCCCCCCCCCTCTCTCTCTCTCTTTCCTCCCCTCCGCTCCCTCCGGCTAAAAGGCCGCACCGGATAATAAGATGAAGTGTAACTTTATGGGTCAGGAAATGTCCACAAGGAAAGTTTGTTTATAGGATAGAAAGAAATTAGTCTGAAAGAGAAATTACACTTACATACAGCCTCCATCAGATGATCGACCAGTCTCTTCTTAATCGTATCAATTGAATTACTATCGACCACCTCCCTCGGTAAATTATTCCACTTTTTGACCACACTGTATGTGAAGAAGTTTTGTGTGACATCTAGGCATGGCATTTTTCTTGATAATTTCATTCCATTACCTCGGGTTGCAACATGGTTATTCATATCTAAGAGAGAGAGAGAGAGAGAGAGAGAGAGAGAGAGAGAGAGAGAGAGAGAGAGAGAGAGAGAGAGAGAGAGAGAGAGAGAGAGAGAGAGAGAGAGAGAGAGAGAGAGAGAGAGAGAGAGAGAGAGAGAGAGAGAGAGAGAGAGAGAGAGGCCATATAGAAAGTATTATGATGCGGAAAGAACGAGTGTTATACAGGAGAGAGAAACACAATACAACATGAGAAAGAGAAACACAATAAAACATGAGAAAGAGAGAAACACAATACAACATGAGAAAGAGAGAAACACAATAAAACATGAGAAAGAGAGAAACACAATAAAACATGAGAAAGAGAGAAACACAATACAACATGAGAAAGAGAGAAACACAATAAAACATGAGAAAGAGAGAAACACAATAAAACATGAGAAAGAGAGAAACACAATAAAACATGAGAAAGAGAGAAACACAATAAGAGAGAGTGTAAAGGGTATACGTATAAACAAGGATACATGAAGATAAACAAGAACCAATTAATTGAAAGGGTAAATCAATCAATGTTCACCAAAGCTAGCAAGGGGCCACACACATACAAATAAATAAATAAATATATATATATATATAGATAGAGATAGAGATATATCTCACACATCAGAATGATTTTACCTAAACACAGGGATCCACAAAAACAGGCTCGAATCCCACTCATCGCAGAAGAGGAGGCGGAGATTCAATTTGTGGCTCTAAAAGATTTCAAATTAAGGACAAAAACTCCTGGAGAAAGTAACAGAAGACAGGAAATATCGTTATTGGAAAAATGGAATGTGGTTGTCGTCTAACCTTCCAAATAACATGTGTTTTTTAATAGATATTATCTCTAGCTACTGTAAACAAATTATGGGAATGAGAAGCGTAATAATTATTCATAAATCTACCCATTTAAAAATATATTGGTGGCTTAAGGGGAGGTATTTAGGTTGTTCCCTAGACCTTCATCAAGCTTAGAATTACACCCCCTTGAGTCCCTTTCAAGATAAATTTGTATATTTTTCGGTAGAAAAATGTCCCGGCCGAAGGCCGGTTCCTTTTAAATTACAGGCTCGCTATCGCTCGCCAGGATAAAATCGACACCTGAATTGCACTAAAGGTCTTAATATGGGTTGAAAGTTCTTAAAATCGCTAAACTAATGGGGCAAACGTTTTATAATATCAAAAGCAATGGGGCTAAACATGAGGGAGAAGGGGGTAAAGAAAAAATCCCTTAAGTGGAAATCTCCCCTTAATGAACCCATATTATACAAAGAGGAAAAGGTAATTCACCATTAATACACCCAATGATTACCTACACTTTTCATCATACCCATTTTATACCCTTGCTTTTTGATCAGCATAAATATTCCCAAAAGAAGGATGACCAAGTGTTATTAAAGCCACTGTCACAGGAGCGCTTTTTCCAGCAATTTTCTATGAGCAAGTATATTTTATCTTATTATTTCGGGACTTTTTCGCACTGGTTCCGGCAATTTTACTGAAGGTAGATTATATTAGGCGGCTGAATTCTGATAAACCATACTTTTTTAAGCTTCCAGACCATAATTGCCCGTAAAAATTGCTCGAAAAAAGGCTCGTGTGACTCCGGCTTAAGATAAGAAAGAAGATTACCAGGAGAGTAGTAAGGAAACCATATTGGTAATCTGAAAGTAGATTATGGGAAGACAATTGCTAAAGAAATTTGAAAAAAAAAAAAAAAAAAAATCTTTAGAGAAGCAAGAAATGAGAGCAATTGGACGATAGTTGGAGGGTTGAGAGAGGTCACCCTTCTTTTGGACAGGTTGTATGAGAGCAAACTTCCAGCAAGAAGGGGAAGGTGTTTGAGGAAAGACAGAGACAGATAGTTTGCCTAGGTATGGAATCAGCATGGAAAAACAGTTTTTGAGCACAAGAGGAGGAACACCATCAGGTCTGTATGCCTTCTAAGTATTAAGAACAGAGAGAGCACATAATACATCCTTAGAAGAGATTAAGATAGGCATAACTAAGAGAGAAGGGGATGGAGAGGGAGGAATAGCACTGGAATCATCCAAGGTGGAGTTTTTAGTGAAAGTTTGAACGAAGAGTTCAGCTTCGTCAGAGGAAGAACTAATGGTGGTGCCATCGGAATGGAAAAGAGGAAAGAAAGACGAGGAAGTAAAATTGCTGGAGAGGATTTGGCTAGTATATATATCCGTATTCTACACTGTAAAATGTAGAAGAGTTTAATAAAGGTAGATAAGACAATTAGGTTTATTGCTAGTTTTTTTACTATTTTATTCCAATATCATTGTATCATAAGACAATTATTACTGTTAATAATTATACCCCGCCGACCACCCTCCAACTGAATTTGTATATTTTATTTTGAGTCCTGGCCTAAAGTCAGTTTCTCCTAAATTGAAGACTCGCTTTGGCTTGCTCAAAAAATATGAACACCTGAATGGTAGAGAGGGTTAAGGTTGATCAAAGAATAACGTGAGGGCTGCCACACAACACACAATGGACTATTATTACAACGACTCGGGTTTAAAAGTTCATATTGTTCGGGCTTTGACTTGTTATATTAATTGGTAGGTAGAGCGAGAGAGATTTATTGATGAGGAAGGGAGGGAGAAAATGAGAGAGAGTTACGTAGATTTATATTGATACACTGCCCACACAGACTTTACTATCCAAACGAGGTGGTCTGGTCTTAATTTAAGTATATATATAGAGAGAGTAATGTGTGTACTTGTGTGTGCCATCTAGAATCATATATGCTCATATATTTTTTAGCTATTTGTTTATTTTTGCATGAATGCATATACTGTATGCTGTATATGTTACAAACACACCATTTGCACATCAGTCTTTGTTATGACAATGTTTCGCTATACAGTTACTTCAGGTGTTATATACAGTATATATATACAGTATATATATATATATATATATATATATATATATATATATATATATATATATATATATATATATATTAAGTTATGATTCTACATTTTGTATACGGAAATGTACTAATTAAGCAATACATATGTTACGCAAGAAGTAATCACAAGCTAACAGTGTGTACCCCATACGCCTAGCCAAACACCCTCTCCTTTTTGTACACTGTGTACGTAAATAGTCCGGTAATGAGTTGTGTATGTACGTATTGCCTTTTTTCTTACGTACACCGCTAACAAGGCCAGGGCTTCTATTGTTAGGTCTTTAACAATGGCCTAGAAGTCGGTCAGACTTTTTCTAATAACAAGTAAGTTGATTTAACGTGGTCAGTTGTGGAGCACCTTTTCTGGTGTGTGTGTGTGTGTGTGTGTAATAATAATAATAATAATAATAAACGGTTTATTAAAGAATGGCAGCCTCATGAGCTGAAAATACACATTTTACAAATAGTGGATGAACATGAGATGTACAGATATGAGGATGGTAAGCTTAGTTTAAAAACAAAATAAATAAATACAATGTGTGTGTGTGTGTGTGTGTGTGTGTGTGTGTGTGTGTGTGTGTGTGTGTGTGTGTGTGTGTGTGTGTGAAAGAGCGAGCGAGTGAGTGAGTGAGTGAGTGTGTGTGTGTGTGTGTGTGTGTGTGTGTGTGTTAGACATGCAAAGAGTGTGTGTGTGTATGTGTGTGTGAAAGAGTGAGTGTGTATGTGTGTGTGTTAGACATGACTATCTTGGCTATGTTAACTTACTTCATTAGGGTAAAATGTGCTATATTTGACTAAGCTTGGTTATGCTAGAAGTTAGATTACATTAAACAAAACCGGATTGAGTTTGATGACATAAAGATAGGTAAAACAAGCTTGTTAAAAGCGTTTCAGATTATCTTCTTGATGTAAAATAAGAACATAAGAAAAAGGAAAATCTGCAAAAAAGGCTTACTGGACCCCCCCCCCCTCTCTCTCTCTCTCTCTCTCTTACACACACACACACACACACACACACACACACACACACACTCTCTCTCTCTCTCTCTCTCATATACATTTTATATATATATATATATATATATATATATATATATATATATATATATTGATGGTATCCCGGCCTAGCAGCCCTCATACTCTACCAGCCAGACTGTTACTCAGGATCATCTCTCTCCACTCACCCACCAGCTGGGCTTACTAACTCGACCAGCCTAACAGCTTGGGGGCTCACTCAACTTGCTCTCCCTACCAGCCTACCTTACGGGAGCACACCCCGTGTTTTTTTTTTCTCTCTCTCTCTCTCTCTCTGGGTTTTATCTATTCGGCCCCATTCAGCCTACTGTTTTAAGACGTTTATCCCCATTCAGGTGTAAAAAAATTCCTGGCGAGTTTTAGCGAGCTAGCATATTTAAAAAAAAAAACACACAAATTGACAGCAGGCTAAATTTGTACATTTTTCGACAGAAAAATGTCACCGGCTAAGCCGGTTTTCTCCATACAATGCTGGCTCGTTATCGCTCGCCAGGAAAAAAATCGATACCTGGATGGGGAAAAACGTCTTAAAACAGTAGGCTGAATGGGGCCGAATGGACACAAACCAGAGAAAGAGAGAAAAGGAGAGAAACAAACGCAGATCACCCCTCTTAACTGGCCTTCTTAGCTCTTCCTGTACTATAGTCCGTTCATTCTAGGCTGGGCAGAGATCGTAACCTCTAACCTCTGTAACTCAAAAAGGGCTAGAACAAATAAGCCGTCAATTTATACACATATTCCCTAGCCAAGTCTTCCTATTTGGTAGACATATTAGCTCGATTACTCTAGTCCTGTTTGAGTTATGAGAGGTTAGGGGTTACGATTTCTGCCCATCCTAGAATGAACGGACTATACCACTATTAACCCTTTCACGCACATAACTCAGCCCTTAACTTCTTATAACTCAAAATTAATGAAAGCAATCGGGATGACATTTATATAATTTGGGAAGAGTCCACCAGGAAATAGATGTGGAAATTTACAGCCAGTTTGTTTCAAGAGTTACGATGAGGTCAGGGATCGAGATAATTGTAAAGTTCGTTGGCGCTACCAGTATCAACCTACCAGACCTCACAAGATCGTTACCAGTACGGTGTTGTTATAAGCCATTGGTCAGAGGATGGATATGTCCTCCGGGTGATGCAACAATGGTGCAATAATTATGAGTGGTGCATTGTATTGGCTAAGGGGAAATGGCGTCATATTTCCAGTGTTGTGATACGCCCGATGCTGATAAACTTCCCGCCATTTTGATGCAGACGTTTAGTACGGGTTTATCCCCTTCTGTACCGGCAACGTCTGTTTTTAATTGCATTCTATTTATAGTTAGACGATTTTGTGCAGTTTAAGAAGGATCTGTAGAAGCAAATCGTGTTAAGTGAGATAGTTCGAAGGCTGTAAATTGCTGGAGGCCCTATTTAAACTGAATACAATCGCTTAAGGGGAGGTTTCCACTTGAGGGATTTTTTCTTGACTCCTTTCTCCTTCATGCTTGGCCCCATTGCTTTTCTATTTTTAAGAAGTTCGCCCCATTATTTTGACAATTTTAACCCTTTCACGCATTTATGACGCAGAGGTTGCCAGATTAACAATAAGAAATAGAGTTCTCTCACTTTAATAATTATCTCTCCAAAAGTAGTTTTCTGCCCACAGTTAACTCAAAGACAACTGCAGAGGTTGAAGTAACTAAACTAAAGGTTTCTAAATACCCCTGATGGTAACAAAGGCTTTAAAGTATCCCCAATAGGTTAAAAATTGCGTCGTATGTCGGAGAGGGTTAAGAACTTTCGACCCATTTCTGTCAATTTTAAGACCTTTCGTGCCATTTAGATGTCGATTTTATCCTGGCGAGCGATAGCGAGCCTGTAATTTAAGAGGAACCGGCCTTCAGCCGGGACATTTTTCTACCGAAAAATGTACAAATTTATCTTGAAAGGGGCTCAAGTGGGTGTAATCTTAAGCTTGATGGATATCTAGGGACCAAACTAAATACCTCCCCTTAATAATAGCCAGGATATAATTAAATAGCGTCGTCGGTACAGAAGGGGTTAATTGCAAGGAATCACTAAGAACTGGTCATCCCATGTACCTTAAGGGGAGTGACCTGCTTTTTTGTTCTCTCCTTTTCTCTCTTTCTCTGGCTTGTATCCATTCGGTCCCATTCAGCCTACTGTTTTAAGACGTTTATCCCCATCCAGGTGTCAATTTTTTACTGGTGAGCGGTAGCGAGCCAGATTTTTTTTTTTTTTAAATATTGACAGCAGGCTAAATTTGTATATTTTTCGATAGAAAAATGTCTCCGGCGAAGCCGGATTTCTTCATATAATGCTGGCTCGCTATAGCTCGCCAGGAAAAAATCGACACCTAGATGGGGATAAACGTCATAAAATAGTTGGCTGAATGGGGCCGAATGGATACAAGCCAGAGAAAGAGAGAAAAGGAGAGAAATAAAAAAAGCAGGTCACCCCCCTTAACCCCCTCACTGCCACAGCTAAGTATAGTATTTTAAAGAGGTAGTACTCGCTTTTCTGAACCCCCTTCTCCCTCATGTTTAGCATATTAGTTTTGAGGTTTTAAGACGTTCGTTCAGTTAGTTTGGCGATTTTGAGACCTTTCGCCTAATTTTTGTGTTAATATTTAGACCTTTCGTGCCATTTAGGTGTCGATTTTATCCTGGCGAGCAATAGCGAGCCTCTCATTTTTTCGGCCGGGACATTTTTCTACCGAAAAATGTACAACTTTATCTTGAAAGGGGGTCTAGGGGGTGTTCTTCTAAGCTTGATGGAGGTCCAGCAAGGAAACTCAAAAATATATAAATATATAAATATATAGACCAAACACCAAGCACTACCCCCTTAAAACCAAGCACTACCCCCTTAAAACCAAGCACTACCCCCTTAAAACCAAGCACTACCCCCTTAAAACCAAGCACTACCCCCTTGAGAGACTCTAATATTAATGATTGTATGTATTATTAAGGGGAGGTATTTAGTTTGTTCCCTAGACCTCCATCAAGCTTAAAATTACACCCCCTTCAGTCCCTTTCAAGATAAATTTGTACATTTTTCGGTAGAAAAATGTCCCGGCCAAAGGCCGGTTCCTCTTAAATTACAGGCTCGCTATCGCTCGCCAGGATAAAAGCGACACCTGAATGCCACGAAAGGTCTTAATATGGGGTGAAAGTTCTTAAAATCGCTAAACTAATGGGGCAAACGTTTTATAATCTCAAAAGCAATGGGGCTAAACATGAGGGAGAAAGGGGGCAAGAAAAAAAGTCCCTCAAGTGGAGATCTCCCCCTTAATGAATACTCTAATGTCGGTAGTAATCTGTGTGTGTGGTGCTCATAGCCTAATATCTTGTTATGTGATTATTAGAAGATCATTTCATAATTTGCAGTAATTAAGGGGAGGTCTTTAGTTTGTTCCTTAGACCTCCATCAAGCTTATAATTACAGCCCCTAGACCCCTTTTCAAGATAAATTTATACATTTTTCGGTAGAAAAATGTCCAGGCCGAAGGCCGGTTCCTCTTAAATTACAGACTCGCTATCGCTCGTCAGGCAAAAATCGACAGCTAAAAGGCACGCAAGGTCTTAAAAGTGACATAAATGAGGCGAAAGTTCTTAAAAGCGCCAAACTAATGGGGTGAACGTCTTAAAATCTCAAAAGCAAATGGGGCTAAACATGAGGGAGAAAGGGGTCAAGAGAAAGGTCCCTCAAGTGAAGATCTCCCCTTAAACCAATCAAACACTTAATGAATACTCTATAAAAAGCAAGGCGGGGATAAATAAAGCGCACACAAACTGGAAAAAAAAAAAAAAATGGTTGCAAAGGTCTCGTGTGCATAACAATATAGTGTTCCATATTACGTTTTGCCCTATGTATTTATTTATTTTGTATTGTTTAGTTTCCTCGCTATACCTCCATCAAGCTATAAAAATCATCCCCTAGACCCCCTTTCAACATAATGTACATTTTTCGGTAGAAAAATATTCCGGCCGAAGGCCGTTTCCATTTAAAATTACAGGCTCGCTATCGCTCGCCAGGAATAATCGACACCTGAATGGCACGAATGGTCTTAATATTGACAAAGAAATGGGGTGAAAGGTCTCAAAATCGCCAAACTAATGGAACGAACGTCTTAAAATCTCAAAACGAATATGGTAAACGTGAGGGAGAAGGGGGTCCAGAACAAGCGACTACCTCCCCCTTAATCATTGTAATATTGGATACGCTAATTATAATATGTATGATTGAAACTGACTATCACATCTCTATATCATTTAACATATTCATTATATTAAATTATTTTCGCTTATGCTAATAAATATCCACGTGACTTCGGCTTCCATGTATTTTGTTTATATGAGGGAGACAAAAGGCACAGCTGCCTGTAACAACTGCTCCCCAAAAGTTGAAAGAACGACAGAATCAAATTAAGGGTGGTTGGTGGTCATCTTCATATATATATATATATATATATATATATATATATACAGTATATATATATATATATATATATATATATATATATATATATATATATATATGAAATGCTGGGTGCGAAGGGAATTTAACCCTCCCGAAAATCCCCAGACCCAGTGGCCTGCCTGGCTTGGGTTCGAACCCTGGTTAGGGACCTCAGTAGGATTTACCAGACTGGTATGGTTTCGTACCCTAGTTAGGGACCTCAGGAGGTTTTACCAGACTCGCGCGCTAACCGACTGTACTACCACAGAGGTACAATAGGATAGCAACCATAGTTCTCCTTGAATGAACCAGGTGATAATATCGTGGTGATACATGAGGTGGGTTTATTAGACTTCGCCATCAACGACTATTTTACGCTATTCCAGACGCCAACTCGGGTAGTTTTGTAGTTGCGGGATTTTTGCGGGTACAGGGTATTACAATATATATACAGTATATATTTGTATATTTGGGCAGAATATTTTCTTTAATGCAAACACTGTTGAAGACCTGAGCATATTTATTATGTATCAGCTTCTTAGATTTTCTTGCAATACATCTAACAGTATTTCTTATGCTAGGGTGAAGTTGGTAAAGTAAATTGCCAACACTCATTTCACTTTATTTCTTATTTAGTACGTTTCGGATATATTACCCATCTTCAGCAAATAAAATATTAAAGTTCTATTAAAATTACGAATTAAAATTATAAATTTTTTACAATGTGAATTGCAAGTATTAAGAGGCTAGGCCTCTTAATACTCTCTCAACTTTCCTCCTCCTCCTTTATTCAACTTTTTCCCTCCCCCACTCCCTATACTTCCTTCCTTCCACCTCAAATACGTTCAGTCACCCTCCTCTACACCTCCCTTACCTCCCCCCTCCCTCATACATGTAGGAGACAGCAGAGTGACCGAATCAGTGTGGCGAGAGCCTCAAGAGAGAGAGGGTCTATGTCACTCCACCACCCACGCATTCGATACTCTCCCGTCACAATAATCAACATTTTCACTGGATATTTGCTCTTTACACCTATTTTCTGGTTCTTCATTTTTCAAATGTTCATTATACAAGTAAAATATGCACATATGGTACAGTAATATTGCTTTATATGGTAAATATAACAAATTTTTCCCGAATTGAAGCTAAATCTGTCACACTGGTGGCACTGGAATGTTCAGGCCTCACACAGTCCTCAGGTTAATATATATGTTAAAAAATTACAAAATTATGCAGCTTAACTAAAAAAAAACATAAAACAAAAAATAAAATAATAATAATAATAATAATACAAACATCTTAGCTAGCCTATATGGTATTAGTATTGCTATTATGAGTTATACGATGTTGGCTGACAGGATACGAAGGTCGTAAGAGGGTGCAAAAGTCGTAAATACTTTGAGTACCTGGCCTCACGCTCATAACACCGAGGAACATAAATATTGCCACGTGCAGTAAGTGACGGAAGAACATTGCTGTGGTGAGTAGAGTGCGAAGTATATGAAAGAGAGAGAGAGAGAGAGAGAGAGAGGGTGAATGTGTGAGAGATAGATAGATATATATAGAGAGTGAGAGTAAGTCAGTGAATATGAGACTGACTAAGTGAGTGAGTGAGTGAGTGAGAGAGTAAGTGAGAGTAAGTCAGTGAATATGAGACTGACTAAGTGAGTGAGTGAGTGAGTGAGTGTGAGAGAGAGAGAGTGAGAGTGAGTGAGAGTAAGTCAGTGAATATGAGACTGAGAGTGATTGAGAGAGAGAGAGTGAGAGTGAGTGAGTGAGTGAGAGTAAGTCAGTGAATATGAGACTGAGTGAGAGAGAGAGAGAGAGAGAGAGAGGGGTGAGAGTGAGTGGGGAAGAGAGATTAGGAGGGGTATAATTAGAGCAGTTATGAATACTTGATCAAAGACATGACAGGGATTATCAGGATGTGTTAATTATCATGTGGCGCAGGGAGTCTAGGTACAAAAGGAGGAGGAGGGGGAGGTATTGGAAGAGGAGAAGGAGGAGGAGGAGGAGGAGGAGAAGGAAGGGTAAGTATGGGAAGCGGAGAAGGAGGAGGGGGAGGTATTGGAAGAGGAGGAGGAAGAGGAAGAGTAGGAGGAGAAGGAAGGGTAAGTATGGGAAGCGGAGAAGGAGGAGGGGGAGGTATTGGAAGAGGAGGAGGAAGAGTAAGAGTAGGAGGAGAAGGAAGGTAAGTATGGGAAGCGGAGAAGGAGGAGGGGGAGGTATTGGAAGAGGAGGAGGAAGAGTAAGAGTAGGAGGAGAAGGAGGAAGGGTAAGTATGGGAAGCGGAGAAGGAGGAGGGGGAGGTATTGGAAGAGGAGGAGGAAGAGGAAGAGTAGGAGGAGAAGGAAGGGTAAGTATGGGAAGCGGAGAAGGAGGAGGGGGAGGTATTGGAAGAGGAGGAGGAAAGAGTAGGAGGAGAAGGAAGGGTATGGGAAGCGGAGAAGGAGGAGGGGGGGGGGAGGTATTGGAAGAGGAGAGGAAGAGGAAAGAGAGGAGGAAGGGTAAGTATGGGAAGCGGAGAAGGAGGAGGGGGAGGTATTGGAAGAGGAGGAGGAAGAGTAAGAGTAGGAGAAAGGAGAAGGTATTAAGTAGGAGGTAGGTATTGTAAGGAGGTAAGAGTAGGAGTAGAGGAGAAGGAGTAAGTTTGTAAGCGGAGAAGGAGGGGGGGAGGTATTGGAAAGGAGAGGAAGTAGAGTAGGAGGAGAAGAGGAAGGGTAAGTATGGGAAGCGGATCGGTAGAAGGAGGAGGGGGAGGTATTTATGGAAGAGGAGGAGGAGGAAGAGGAAGAGTAGGAGGAGAAGGAAGGGTAAGTATGGGAAGCGGAGAAGGAGGAGGGGGAGGTATTGGAAGAGGAGAAGAAGGGAGAGGGGGAGGAGAAGAAAGGAGAAGACGAGGTGGAAGAAGAAGAAGATAAAGAAGATGATGATGAAGACGACCAAGAAAAAGAAAAGGTTAATAATATAGGAGCAACAGAGGGGGGAAGTGATTGGTAAAACAAAACAAAAAATGCGGAGCAGGGAGAGGAAAGGAGGAAGAAGAAACAAAAGAAGGTGAAGTAGGAGAAAAACAAAGGAAGAAGTGAGAGGAAAGAGGACGAATGAAGGAAAATGCAAATTGGAGATAGAAGAGAAGAAAGCAGGACAAGTTGTATATACCGGTACTGTAATAATTAATTAATACCTTCTGAAAAGAGGAGGTGGATTCTTAAAATAGACATGACACTCATCTCTCTCTCTCTCTCTCTCTGGACATCTAATCATAATGGTATTTTCCATGTAAAATGTATTCATCTCTCTCTCTCTCTGGTGACCCTTTAAGGTCACGTTTTACAGTCCAGGTCCAGGGGTAAACCGTGTGTAAAAGAGGAAGAGAAAGAGCAGAGTGTATGGGATAGTGAGTGAGAGGGTACAAAGGAGTACAAAGGAGTACAAAGGAAATCAAGCAACAACAGATCTAGTGACCCTTCTAGGTTGCTTGTCCTCCAAAACACTGAGGATCAAGTGTCCAAACAGTGGTTTAGAGTGGGTAAGGGAACATTGGAAAGGGAACTACTGCCCTGCCACTAACGTGGCAGGACTAGGAAGTTAGTAGGGGACAGATGGGTTAGTAACTGAGGGGAGGATAAAGTTATTCATTTACAAACGCAGTCAGTCGCGGGTTTGATGCGAGATATTTGTCTAGGCGGAATTTAAATGAATCAACGGTGCTGCAGTCTATAACGTCTCGGGGAAGCCCATTCCACAAGTTGACAACTCGATTGAAGAAGAAATTCTTAGATTCGTGCGAGTTAAAAGATTTACCAATAATTTTGCAACCGTTTCCCCGCGTGTAATTAGATTGGTCGATAGTGAAGTACTTACTACAGTTCATATTGTCGATGCCTTTGATGATTTTGAACACTTGAATTAAGTCGCCTCTTAATCTGCGCTGGGTTAAAGGAAATAGATTTAATTCTCTAAGACGCTCTTCGTATGGTTTGTTCTTTAGGCTAGGTATCATTTTGGTAACTCTACGTTGAACTCGTTCTAGCTTGTTTATATCTTTTTGGTAATAAGGGCACCAGGATTGAACGCAGTATTCCAGAAGAGGGCGGACTAAGGAATTGTAAAGGGTTAGGATAACTTCTTTGGATTTATGCTCAAATGACCTGCCTATAAAGCCAATTATGTTGTTTGCCTTCTTAACAACTTCTGAACATTGTTGATCGGTTTTAGGTTACTCCGATATTGTTACTCCCAGATCAGTTTCCCTCTGTTTACATTCTTAAGCTGAGTGCCATTCATCGAATAGTTTGCTTTCTCATTTAGGTATCCGACATGTAGTACTTTACATTTATCCGCATTGAAACTCATTTGCCAAATTTGGGCCCCAACATGACAATTATCAAGATTGTGTTGCATATCGTCAACTTGTTCTTTTAAGAGTACGCTATTTGCAATTTGTATCGTCAGCAAATTTTGAGATTGTGCAGGTGAGACCCTCATCTATGTCGTTGATGTAAATTAGAAAGAGAATTGGTCCTAGTACCGATCCCTGGGGTACCCCGCTACTTACATTGGTCCATTTAGATGCCTTACCGTTTATGACTACCCTTTGCTTTCTGTTGCTGAGCCCATTTTCTATCCATTTCAACACACCGTCTTGTAGTCCATGCGCTTTTAGTTTTAGCAGTAAACGTTTGTGGGGAACTTTGTCAAAGGCCTTTTGAAAATCAAGGTATATAATATCTACAGCTTTACTCTCATCGTAGAGGTTGAGGATATCGTGGAAGAAGTCTAAGAGGTTTGTTAAACAGGAACGTTTTTTACGAAAGCCGTGTTGAGTATCTTTAAGTATGTTATTTTCCTCCAAGTGATTTACGAGTCTGTCTCGTATGACCGTTTCTAGCATTTTACATACAACTGAGGTTAAGCTAATTGGACGATAGTTACTGGGTAGGGATTTGCTGCCCTTTTTGAATATCGGTGTTACGTTGGCTAGCTTCCACTGATCAGGCATAGTTCCAGACTGCAAGGATTTATTGAATAGTAATGTCAGTGGTTTGGAGAGCTCATTCTTAGCTTCCTTTAGAACTCTAGGCGAGATTGTATCAGGTCCTGGCGTTTTATTTACCTTGAGTTTATCTAAACAATTCAATACTTCTCTCTCTGGTTAGGTGATATTGCTTAGAACATCTGAATTATCAATCTGAATCGGCGATGGTGTAGGGATATCACTGAGGTCTTCTGTTGTAAAAACTGATGCAAAGAAGGTATTGAGGGCATTACTCATTTGTACTTCGTCTTTGGTGTATTCTCCTTTTTCATCGACTAACGGTCCAACAGTTGAAGTAACTACTTTTTTCTTTCTGATATAACTATAGAATTCTTTCGGGTTTGTTTACTTTGATTCGCAATATGTAACTCTAAGGTCTTTTTACTTTGCTTAATTAACTTTTTGGCTTTGCGTCGTAGCTCTACAAGTTTCACCCGTTCTTCGTCATTTTGTGAGGATTTTAATCTATCATTAGCACATTTTTTAGCAAGCAGGCAGTTTGAAATATCTTTATTCCACCATTTGGGCTTATTATTATGGCCTCACGGCCGTATTTTCGATGGTATGCAGTCTTGCACTGCTTTTAGGTAAGTGGTTTCGAATAACTTCCAAGATGTATTTATGTCGTTATTGTTAATTAAAAAGCTCCAGTCAGTTTTCTTTAAACATAGCTCTAAGTTTATGGAAGTTTGCTTTCTTGAAATTAGGGACTTTTTCGATGCTACTATTGGTTCGTTACTAGTAAACTTTAAAGTGAAAGTTATCGTACGATGGTCGCTGTTACTGAATTCATCACCAACATTCAAATTCTCTATCAATTCTTCTTTTGTTGCACGTACAATGTCAAGAACCTTATTACCACGGGTCGGCCTTCGAACAAATTGATAAAGCGAACTCTCTTGCAAGTTCGTATACAAGTCATGTCCGGAGTGTGAAGTAAGAGTATCGCCCCACTTGGTCACAGGTAAATTAAAGTCGCCAAAAATTACGGTATCTTGTGAGTTACTTACATCTGCAATTTGTTCGTAAATTTCTCGGTCAGTTTGCACTGATTGAGCTGGAGGTCTGTATATTAACGCAAGTATTATTTTTTGTACAAAGGAGTACAAGCAACAACAGGTCTTGCGACTCCTCAAGGTTGCTTGCTTTCTAAGTCACTGCTGTTCAAAAGTATCTAACAGTGGTTCAGAGTGGATAAGGAGAGAGAGAGAGAAGGAGAGAGAGAGAGAGAGAAGAGAGAGAAGAGAGAGGAGAGAGAAGAGAGAGAGAGAGAGAGAGAGAGAGAGAGAGAGAGAGAGACAGAGACAGAGAGAGAGAGAGAGAGAGAGAGAGATAGGAGAGAGATAGGAGAGAGAGATAGAGAGAGGAGAGAATGAGGAGAGGAGATAGAGAGAGAGAGAGAACGAGAGGCGAGCGAGAGAAGATCGGACGAGGGAGGGAGAGAGGAGCGAGGGAGTGGAGAGAGAAGAGAAGAGAGAGAGAGAGAAGATAGAGAGACGAGAGGAATAAAGAGAGAGAGAGAGAGCGAGAGAGAGAGAGAGGAGAAGAGGAGAGAGATGAGAGAGGAGAAGAGATCGAGAGAGAGAGACTAATATTTCAAGGTGCTTCCCACACCGGACACAAACGAGGTAAACCGAGACATATGTAACTGCTCTTAGGTAACAGCTTGGTCAAATGGCCTGGATATATACTAGCCTCACTGACCATATCATCAAAGGCATCGACAATATGAACTGTAGTAAGTACTTCACTATCGACCAATCTAATTACACGCGGGGAAACGGTTGCAAAATTTATTGGTGGAAAATTCTTTTAACTCACACTGAATCTAGACTTGTCTTCTTCACTCGAGTTCGTCAAACTTGTGGCATGGGCTTTCACCTAGCCGTTATAGACTGCTCACCGCCACCGGTTTGATTCATTTAAATTTCGCCTAGACAAAATTATCTGCGCATCAAACCCGCGACTGACCTGCGTTTGGTAAATGAAATAACTTTATTTTATCATCTCCCCTCAGTTACGTAAACCGTATGTCCTCTACGAACTTCAGTCCTGTCCCGGCCACGTTAGTGGCTGGGCAAGTAGTTTCCTTTTCCAAGGTTCCCTTACCACACTCTAAACCACCTGTTTTGACCACGTGAATCCTCAGTGTTTTAGGAGGGCCAAGCAGCCGAGAAGGGTCACGAGATCTGTTGTTGCTTGATTCCTTCCGTGTACTCCTTGGATTATTGTTATCGCAACCTCTTTATTAGAGAGAGAGAGAGTTAATAGGCCTATATCAAGTTGCTACCCCCCCCATACACAGGACACAAACACCCTGACATACGTATGAACTGCTCTTAGGCAACAATATCTTGGTCACTTGGCTTGACTATATACCTACCCGGCTGCTTACATAAGATAACAACACAGAACTCATTGTCCTGTGGCTAAAGCTAGTAGAACTATATATGCAAAGCGAAAGATTCCCCACCTCTTCCCCCAATTCTTACATAAGCTAAATTCACAAATTAGCGGCAGTTTTTTTACATAAATGTGTGCTAAAAACGAAAAATAAAATAATCAAATAACGTTACAGTAAACGTATTCAATAGAGATATATATATACGGTAATCCGAGATATTAGATATAATATATATATATATATATATATATATATAGAGAGAGAGAGAGATATTTCTAATACCCGTACTGCATAACCAGAACGCTATAAATATAGATCGTTAGTTTTCTTTAATAATGGCTCCCTCATATAATAATTTACATGTAGATTACAATTCGTGCTAAATTGGGAAATATGAATACGGTATATATTCTTCTGAATGTTAACATTAATGTTGTACTTTTTTTGTTTACCCAATTAAGTATTAAGACCGGCATACAATCAATTACACATATAAACTAATATATACCAAATAATAATAGAAGCAGTAACAACTATTACTGTACAATTACACTATAATTAATACTACACCTTACAGTATATAGCAACTAAAAAAAAAACAATCAACTATACGACCTACCTACCACTACGACTAATAAAGGGTACTAATTATGGATCAATAAGAATAATATAATAACAATAATAATAATAATAATATTGATAATAATAATAATTATAATATATGTGTTCTTCTCATGTCACTTCTTTTTACTTTCTTGTGTGTCTTGTTGATCCTCCCTACCCCTTGTGGGAGGAAAGACTGGCTACTGACTGACTGACTGACTAATAATGATAATATTACTACTACTAATAATAACAAAAATAAAACATGGAAACCCAAAACAACAACAACAACAACAACACACATACCTAAAATACGACTTGGACTGCGAAAAGGCGGAATTAAAGTTGGAGGTTTTGTCCGTTTCTTGTCTCCAGTGGTGCCATATCTTGTGTAGCTCGGAGCGCACCTCGGCATTCATTAGGCAGTACAGGGTGGCCACGAAGAAACCCTGGGAGAGATATGGCAACAGTGTGAGGGGCAATAATAATAATAATAATAATAATAATAATAATACAAATAAGAAATTCATCCATCCATATAATCAGGCCCAATCCTCACTGTTTTTTTGTTTTGATTTTGTTTTGTGTGTGTGTGTGTGTTTTTTTTTTTTTGGGGGGGGGACTCAAGACAGAGCCAGAATAGGGACACCACAACAGAAAACAATGAACACACAAAACAAAATACAAATTCACACAGATCTAGGTCATCCAGGAGAACACCCAGAGACCAGGGTCACCAAGGTCCCTCCAGCACTCCCCCGGCCCCCGACCACCCGGAGAGGTTCCGATCTCGGCAGGAAGCCATGCAGCAGAGTGAAACCACAAGCCCGCTTAATAATAATAATAATAATAATAATAATAATAATAATAATAAGAAGAAGAAGAAGAAGAGAAGAGGTATAGAAGAAGAAGACCCCAGGAAGACAAGGAGCCGACGATTGAAATAATTTAAAACAATTCAGCAGACATTACAGTGACGGCACGCAGAAACCCTGGTTGAGATAATAATGGTATCATCGTAAAAGGTAGTAGTAGTCATAGTAGTAGTGCTAGTAGTAGAAGTAGTAAAGTAATAATAATAGTACAATCATATGATAGAGGAGTAAAACGAAGTAGGAACGAGAGGAAAACAAGAACAAAGAAAGGACGGAGACAATGTTTAAGGGGAGGTTTCTAGTTTGATTCCTACTCCTCCATCAATCTTAAAATTTCACCCCCTTGACCCCCTTTCAAGATAAATTTGTACATTTTTCGGTAGAAAAATGTCCCGGCCGAAGGCGATTATCTCTTAAATTACAGGCCTCGCTATCGCTCGCCAGGATAAAATCGGGGGGGGGGACACCTAAATGGCACGAAAGGTTCTTAAACTGACAGAATGGGGCGGAATCTTAAAAATCACCAAACTAATGTGGGGCAAAACGTCTTAAAACTCTCAAAAGCAATGGGGCTAGACATGAGGGAGAAAGGGGTCAACAAGGAAAAATAGGTCCCCCTCAAGTGGCAAATCTCCCCTTTAAGCAACAAAATAGAAG
>JAVRFV010000402.1:31147-56137 GCA_032716605.1 Paralithodes platypus
AAAGAGCTAATATCATCCCGATATACAAGAATGGAAACCCTGAGGACCCTCTAAAGTCTAAACTATAGACCAGTTTCACTTACTAGTATTGTATGCAAGATTTGTGAAAAGCTAATTAGGAAGAGATGGATGAAAATGTTGGAGAGAAAGAAGATAATAACCCCAAAGCAATTTGGATTCAGAGAAGGGACATCTTGTGTTACCAGTTTGCTATGTTATTACAGTAGGGTGATAGATGTACTCCAAGAAAGAGGCGGATGGGTGGACTGCGTCTACTTAGACCTTTCCAAAGCATTCGATAAGGTACCACATAAGAGATTGTTATCTAAGCTTGAGACGCTAGGATGTGTCAGGGGGAGTTTGCTGAAATGGATGGAGAGCTATCTAACAGATAGGGAAATGAGGACCAACATTAGAGGAACTTACTCATCATGGCGGAAAGTTGAGAGTGGTGTGCCGCAAGGATCTGTGTTGGCACCTCTCATGTTCTTTATGTACGTGAATGACCTGCCGATAGGCATAAATTCCTACATGTCAATGTTTGCAGACGACGTAAAAATTATGAGACAAATAACAAATAAAAGTAGTTGTGAGGAGCTGCAAGGGGATTTAGATAGAATATATGAATGGAGCACCAAGTGGAAAATGAAATTTAATATAAGTAAATGCCATGTGTTAAATATGGGAAGAAGTGTGAATAGACCAAATTGGGAGTACAGGATGGGAGATAATATAATTAGCAAGGCCGAAAAAGAAAAGGATTTAGGGTTGATTATACAAGATAATTTGTCGCCAGAGAAACATATTAACAAGCTCTTTAGCGGAATGTATGCAATGGCCGGGAATATGAAAGTTGCTCTGAACTACTTGGATGAGACCATGATAGCGAAAATTATGAAGAGTATGATTAGACCAAGATTGGAGTATGCAGCAGTGGTGTGGTCCCCGCATCTAAAGAAGCATATTCACAAGTTAGAAAGAATCCAGAGAGCAGTTACTAGATTGGTTCCAAGTCTCAGAGAACTGCCATATGAATGGAGGCTAGACAAATTAAATCTACCAAGTTTAAAAGAGAGGAGAGAGAGGGGAGACATGATAATGATGTACAAATGCACCCGGGGGCTGGAGAGGCTGGATAGGGAGGATATGTTAATTATGGATACAGGAATAACTAGAGGCCACAGCTACAAAGTAAAAAGACCTACCTGCAAGAACGATATCAGGAAGTTTAGCTTCCCCTATAGATGTATTGACAAATGGAATGGGCTGGAGGAGGAGGTGGTAGGGGCAAGGAACATCCATATTTTCAAGAAAAAATTGGATAAAAAGTAGACTGAGAGACGGGACAACACGAGCTTAGCTCAACTCCTGTAAACTACAATTAGGTAAATACAATTAGGTAAATACTACGCACTCCACAGCGACGCACCTCCCGTCCATATCCAACTTTAGCAATTTTCCACTGGGGTCGCAAGATGATATCTACCCTTCCCAAGTTAGCTACCAAAAGAAATCCCTTACCTCGCTCGGCTCGAACATATCCTGGAAATATACATAACCCATCTGGCACCCAACATCCATCTCCTTCTTCCAACGGTTCCAACAACACACTGTCAGCTTCTATCTCCTGCATCCCTGGTATAAAAACCTCTACAACCCTCTTTGTACCTGCTGGAACAGTTAACTCCTGCTTCGGTTGTGTCACCGCAAACCCCAAAGGACCCTTGAGCGCCCGCAACCTGGCCTCTACAGCTCGAACACAGAGACCCCACCGTCCTTGCAGTTCGTCTGTCAACTCAGGCCCAAATACCCCTCGCCAACCTTGTACCAATTCTCCCAAAATGTTCATTCCCAACAACAGAGGGACATCCGTACCCTGCAACACCCCATCACTCCCCTTATTTTGCTTCACAAACAACCCACAGTCCCGGATCAATTGATTCTCCACTAAAATATCCACCATCACATAACCTAAGCAGGGGATCTCATTTCCATTGGCATCTGTTATTTGAATACTCATGCCATGCAAGGCTATCCGCTGGGGCAACAGTATTTCCCGATACCAAGCTTCGGTGATCATGCTGACCTCCGCACCGAGTCAGCCAATGCCTCCACATGCACCCAATGCACTAAAACACTAATTCTAGGGCTACTCTCAAACAATTTCACCCTCCCTCCCACTGATGTACTATTAGCTAAATGAGCCCCCAGTGTAAATGAAACCTCTTCATCAATTTTCTTTGGATCATTTCCTTCTCCTGAGGACTGACCCCCATCATTCAGGAGCTTCCGTTTCCCGCCCGCTGAAAATCCTTTGGCTTAAACTGAGAGCACTGGTACCCCAAGTGACCTACCTGCCCGCAGATTGAACATGGGGGAGAAGGGGCAGAGCCTTTCACCCTCCGGACCACTCTCTCATCATTCACCTTCCTCTTCCACTCATATTCCTCCCTCCGTGCTCGCTCTTTACTCCTCACTCTGCCATCCACCTCTTGCACCAGCCTATTCCAAGACAAGCATCTCTCTTGTTGCCACCATCTCTCCATTTTCACTCCAATATGTCTATCTCTCAAATTATGACAAAAACGCTCACACAACATGATCACACGCTCCTGCTCACCTTTTGGTTTAACCCTCTGCATTCACTCTTCCAACTCCTTTAAAGCATCAGCAAACTCCCACACACTCTCATCTGGCTGTTGCACTCTATTCCTAAACCTGTCTTCTAATTTAAGGTAGGTCAATTTCTGGCCAAATGCCTCCTCTAAACATTCAAACAGCTCATCTACTGTATAGGGGAGGTGTGGTGGAGTGGTCATGCCACTGGATTGGTAATCCAATGGACCCGGGTTCAAATCCCGATATGTCAATGGGAAGATATTATTGGGATTGAATTTGTGCTGTACCTAGTATCAGTGCATTACCACAAAGCTCACCGAAATGCCAAAAAAATACCCTCATTGTTCCCTGATTAAATAACACTGTATGAATATTCCCATATTCAAAATATGTTACAGGGGGACAATGCCTAGCGAGTTCATTGCTCAATAGGTGGCATTCTGAGAGTGAGGGTCTGAGTTTGGAGGGTGAGACGGTGAAGCACTTGGGCGAAGCAACCAGCCGCTTCAGAGATGGAGCTGCTTCGAGCCATGATGGATGCTTCACATGTCTCACTCCCCAGACTGGAACAAGACCTTACGGGCTTCACCGTGTTGAGCGGGGGAATGTACAGGTGTATCGGGGATTATACTGTTTTGATACCTTTTTGCCTCTTACCTTGATTTTCCTTGTAATGCTTGTAGTCCAGGTTAACACTGTAAAAACATGTTGAAAGGTAAATCATAGAGGTAATTGATTTGAAGCAAAGACACTGGTGGCTTTTCTATATATATTTATTTAACACAAAATATAGAACTATGCGATTTTGTAAATAGTTATAAGGTCTGTGTAGATACTGTATTGCCCAGCAGGGAAGTATCTACCTAATTAAAAGCAGTAAGCTGGCTAACAACTAGATTGAGCTATTATTCCTGTAATCTGTAATTCCTTCCTGTAAAGAATAGATGAATTAAGAATAGTGAAAATAGGTAAACGGTACACACACTAATTGCACAGTATCGCACTGCAGGCTGGGAAATTAGTGTTCCAGATCTAGTTGCCCCGGGCTAGTGAATTCAGAAATTTACTTGCCCTGATATATTCCTTACTTGCCCTGATATTTTTGTACTTGCCCTGAATATGAAATTTGTTGAATTAATACAAATTATGCTATATACTGTATATACAGTATATAATGTTTTTTTAGTTATTTTGTTTTGTTTTATTCAATAGATTTTTTTTCTTAGGGGAATACAAAGGTTGCACATAGCAAAAAAATAGCTTTCACAAGTTAGCATATAAAGACAGTGACAAAGTTACAAACAATGCAACACCATCAGATGATTAGTTATCTAATTAATGTCAAAAATAACTAATACGGTACCAGTAAGTAATAAGCTGTCAGTGTACAGTTATATTATAGAAAACTTATGAAATCATACTCATGTTGAATATTAAGTAAGGTAAACCTCTGCAGAAAACTCATTCTGAAATCTGAACTAAATAAATAACTATCTATCTATCTAATATCTATCTATCTATTTATCTGTCTGTCTGTATGTGTGTGTGTGTGTGTGTAAGTGTAGATATTATATTGCAAAATTCATGGTTCACATCTCTAATGAATGCGAAGGACTAGCTTTAGTTTATGATAATAAATATTGCTGATTTTTTTTTTTTTTTTTTTTTGTAGGCCTATATAGAAAATAGAAATATGTCCAGAAAGTGAGTGATAAAGTCATCTTTAATCGACATTCGACACCCGGTACTTATTACTTAAGCCCATGGCCTCCCAACCAATGTCTGCAATGGCAGACATTAAGGGTGAAGTAGACCAGTGTTGTATTTAGAACGTGAATACAAGACCCTGATCAGCATGATCGAATTGATTACACTGGTTACAAACTAAATTCACCACCACAGCCATTCCAACAGTATGACTATGATAACACACATTTCACTTGAACCCCCATACACAAATAATAATTCGCGGTTAGACATTATCAATTACCAACCCTCCCACGAAACAAGATACAAAATCGAACGAACTGAACGTTGCCTCTATGCTGAAGCTTAGTTTGTACCCATCCCCTCAGGGATCAAGTTGTCTGGCAATACATATAGTTTTATTTAGGCCTAGGCATACTTTACATTGTACAGAGGAGAACAGAGACTGCAGAGTATCATATATATTTTTGTATTAAAAATTGTGTAACTAAATCCTTAAGATTGTTTATAAACACATTTTTGTAACATTAAGTAAATATCTTAGGTAGAAAACATAGGTGGAGTAGCTTACCAACAATTTTCACTTAAGAGGCGAGTCAATAAGAGAAATCTATCGTCTGACAGACTGACTAGGCTAGATACAAAAAGTTAACAAACTATTTTAAAACAACGGTTTTACCTAGTTGTACTTGTTGATGGTGGTTGTTTTAGTGTTAAGAATCTTGTCAAGGAAGCCTGTTGTTTCTTAGACACACTCATTATAGTACATTTTCTCACTAAACACGTGTTTCCCCGGCGACAATTGAAACACTAATGTTATTGATAAAGAGCGGCGAGCGAGCCGCCTATTCGGAAGTACCTCTTCTCTATCCAACCGTCCAACGGTTCTAATATTATGTAGGCCTACGGGGGGGTGGGGGGGGAGAGGAGATAGAGAGAATAGTGACGTGAAATTAACGTGAATTGAAAACCAGCCGTTACGTTACCAGTAACCAATGGTCGTTGAAAGTGGAAATAGTAGATACATCTGCCTGTCTCTTATACTTTATTTATATTTATGGAAAGTGTGTATGTTTGTTTTTATAATTATTTTAGCATTTTTCAAGGGTTAAAAGGCAAAAAATTTGACTTGTCCCCCGGGCAACCGCCGGGCAGACCAACATTAAAAAGCACTTGCCCGGCAACATATCCGGGCTAGCCGGGCTGCCGGGCTATACCTAATTTCCCAGCCTGGTATCACCATAGACATATCGAATGACAACCGCTCCAAATCACTGATGACCTGTTCTGTGACTAGGAGCTGTGTACCACATGCTGCTAGCAGGTCGTGTGCCTCTTTAGACTTCTCCAGACGATCTGCGATGAGCTTCTTGCTTGCTCCATAGAAGCCAGAGTTGTGGTCACACCCAGTGAGGACATGAAGTGGTATGATGGATGCAGCCATTGCCTCACTGCACAAACATCGGGCATCGATAAGCTGACGTTTGTGTTTCACACACAGGATTCCTGTTGTCTTCTGAGCAACATATGCCGCTTGCACGTAGTTGTCTGTGTCCTCTGTGTCAAGAACGACAGCTGCTGTGTAGCTGTCTGACCGGAGCACACTATATATGGTGAGCATTGCCGTATCTGCCTCTGCATGGGAGCATGTGAGCTCTGGCACAAGCTTGCCTGTGGTGAGATTCTTTGCAGTGCTGCCAACTACACAGTAGATGATCTCGGTGCTAGTTGTTGCTGCTGTTCTCTGGAATTCCGTTTGAAGAAATGCCTGAAGGCGGATTTTGTTCTCAGGTTTACCCAGGAGAGCATGGAAAACTTTACTAGAAGGAAATTTATCTTCTGTCTTCATAAAGACATTGCTGATTGGCAGGTTTTTTTGGCGCAGTATTCTCTCACTATCCTTGATCGTGTAATTCTGATCATATGAATCATTGACGCAAATGATGCGCTCAGCATGCTTGTGTCTCGTTAGAACGAAGTGCACCAACTTCTCTGCATAATCTCCCCAGGTATACTTGGTACCGTCTCCCTTCTCTCTGTCTGAATAGGCTTTCAAGCTTACTATCTCCTGAAAGAACACCCGGGCACCTGCCCTTATTTCGTGGTGTCCTTCCACACGGAAACCCGGGGAGGATGGGTTAAGCAACACGTTTCACCACTAACGCGTTGAATACAAAATGTTCGGCTAGAGCGATATCGATTCAACTAGCGCGCCTCCCGTACCAATCTAAGGCAAATCCGGGGAGAAACCAAAGAACGTGTATTTCTCCTCCCGAACGCGCGTAACGTAGGTCCATAATATGGTCAGATAGGCTAGGTTATCAAGTTCACCTCTTACTTCTTTCAATATGTATCTATTTATTAGTAATTTATCTATTTATTTGTCAGTATTATTACGTTGGCAACACACCTTCATACTAGGGGTCAATAATATATCCAATTAAGACCATTGGTACTATGAAATGGCATTTACTTGACACGAAAACAATGCTGCGCATCTTTAGTACTGTAGAACAGTAACAACACGTGTCGTCTGCAAGTGTGGCTACAAATGTTGTTGTTGTTAGGCTGGCCAACAATCTACCGCCTTCAATAAAGTTACAGTTTAATGGATTTTTCTTTGGCTTTACTAGTATAAATATTTGGTAAAATTAAATTCAATTCCATAAAGTATAATCATCATAACATTTTATGGCATACAGAAATAACTCGGGTTTAGAGACTGATCAATACGGCCGACATAAGCCACACACGAACCACACACACACGAACCACCGACGAGACAACACCTCCGCACCCACGCTCCCGAAAATCAGCTGATCTAGCAAGCTATTTACAGCGCTCGTCAAATAAACTCACCTAAACTTGAGTATAAGGATATTTTGTGTGTCCTGTATTATAATGCAGTATTAAAATAATTTGAGATTAAAATCAAGTGAGGATATTTAGAGTGATAAAAATAATTCAAGCGATTGTGAATGCAAGTGGATGTAAACAAATATGGCTGACTTTGATGGATTTGAAGTCGGTGAGACCGAGGGCATTCTAGGGAAAATTATATGTGAGCTGAATGACATTAAAAGGTGGAAGGAGGATATGCAGGAGTGGAAGGTGAGTGTTAGTTCACAGATTGAGGCTATATGTTCAATATGTGGTGCTCAGGCTGGGGACATCGAGCCTGGACAAGATTTGAGTCGGGCTAGCCTAAAAGAAATTCAAACTCATATGGGGCAACTCCGGGACGAAAATGAAGCTTTAAGATTGCAACTTGAAGAATACAAAGGGCAAACCAAGGAAATGAAAACACATGTGGAGGAGATTAAGGAGAAACACAATAAATGGGTTAATGACGAAGGAGGAAAAGTGAAGGAAGTGGCAATGAAGGAAATCATGGAGGAACAAAAGAAACAATCAGAAAGGGAAAATAAAGATTTAGAATCAGTGGTAGTAAAAGCTATGAGGAGAAATGAACAGGTCCTGCGTGAAACAATAGATAGAAATAAGTGTATTATTGTATTTGGGGATATAGAGGAACATTATTGAGAGGAAAGCTAGGGATAAGGAAGAAATTAATAAGGTAAAAACATTGATCAAACATGTCGATGAAGAAGGAAACAACTGGAGAGATGATATTGAAGAAGTTAGGAGAATGGGTAAATATAGTAAGGGAAACACAAGGCCAATGAGAGTGCAGTTTAGGTCTAGGGTAACAGTGGATGCAATAATGAACGTAACATGGAGACTTAACTTGACCAGCAAGTTTAAGAAAATTACAATTAGAAAAGACATGAGTATTGAGGATCGAAACATAAGAAAGGAATTGCAAACCGAGGCAAATGTAAAGAATGGAGAAAGGACGAAAGAAGACGAAAAGAAGTTTTTCTGGAGAGTGTGGGAGGGAAAACTCAAGAAATGGTATATAAAGCGAAGGGACGAAGTAGGGAGGGAAAAGGAGATGGTGCGGGTGACGGGGGAGAAGGCAGAGAGAGGGGAGGTGGAGATAGAGAGAGAAACAGTCCAAGTGGAGGCAGAGGGAGGGGAGGTGGAAACGGAGCGAGAAACAGTCCAGGTGGAGACAAGAGAAGAGGAGACAAGCTAGGAAATAAATTGGGAGGGGTACGTACAAAAAAGAAAGGAACGGGCAGGGACGAGAAAAATAGGGAAAATACTGGAAACGCTAAGTTCATGTATACAAATATTGATGGGTTAATTTCCAAAAAGATTGAGTTTGACGAATATGTAAAGAGAGAGAGGCCCGGGGTAGTATGTTTGACTGAAACTAAGCTTAACCAGGAGGTAGACACGAATATAATTAGTTGTGCAGGATACAGTACATGGAGAAGAGACAGGTTAGGAAAGCTAGGAGGAGGAGTGTTGATCATGGTAGATAATAAAATTACTGCTAAAGAATTAAAACTTGGTGATAGCATTGCTGAAGTGGTAGCAGTTGAAATTGAGGATAATGATAGGTCAAAATTGGACATTGTATCAATGTATTTACCTCCTAAGACTAAATCTTGGAGCAACGATGAATATAATTAATTAATTTTGGAAACCTTGCGTATGTTAGAAATTATTTGTAAAAGGAAAAATAGGCTTATTCTTGCAGGGGACTTTAATTGCGGGGAGGTGGATTGGGAATGTTTGGATGCGGGTTCAAATGAAAATACTTGGGGTAGCAAATTTCTTGAACTAACAATGGGGTATCTATTAACACAACACGTTATGGAAAATACAAGATTTAGAGGAGGTGATGAACCAAGAAGACTGCACTTATTATTCACCAAAGACCCCCAAGAAATAAAGAACCTAACATATTTGAGTCCCATGGGAAAAAGCGATCATGCTGTGATTGAATTTGAATTGACAGTGGAATTTCTGGAAGGCAGAGAGGAGGAACATAGGGAATATAGACTAAATTATAGTAAGGCGGATTATGAATCATTACGAGGATACTTTGCAAATATAGATTGGTCATTTATTGAGCAAGAACAGAATATTCAGGTAAAATACACCATGTTACTAGACATTTACAGGGAGGGGGTAGATAAATATGTACCAACATTTAAGGATAGAAAGCTGGCTAAGGAGAAAGAGTGGTTTAACATGCGATGTCACATTGCCCAGAACAAAAAGGACTCTGCATGGAATAAAGTGAGAAGGAGACACACTGAGGAAAAATGGAATGAGTATAAGAATGCTAGAAACAACTATGTCAAGACTATAAGAGAGGAGAAAAAGAACTTTGAAAAAGATATAGTAAACAAATGTAATAAAGAACCCAAACTGTTCTAGTTATATCAACGGCAAAACAAAATAAAGGAAAAAATAACAAAGCTTAGGGTAGAGGGTCATTATATGAAGACACAGTGGGTATGTGTGAAATTATGAATGATACATTAACATCCGTGTTTGTGGAGGAGGATGACTATGTGGAACCTGTGGTGGAATTGAATGAGATGCAGGAGCTAGAGTCGATAGAAGTCAACAAGCATGAGCTAAAATCATTGTTGGAAAGAATTGGACGTGAGAAAATCTATGGCCCAGATAACATTGCTGGATGGGTATTAAGAGAATGTTCTGAACAACTAGTGAGACCTATGTTCAACACTCATTAAACAAGGGGGAACTTCCCTTAGAATGGAAACAAGCAAATATAACTCCAATATAAAATGAATAAAGAAGACCCGCTAATTATCGACCGGTATCCTTAACGAGTGTTTATGCAAGCTTTGTGAAAAGATTATTAGAAAAAGATGGGTGGGTATGTTGGAATACAATAATTTCAGCACAGTCGGGTTCAGAAAAGGTCATTCGTGTACCACAAATTTGTTGGTTACTATGAATATAATACACAAGGGTGGTAGATTGTATTTACTAGATTTCAAGAAGATTTGATAGGTGCCTCATGAGATTGTTGTGGATCAGGATTGTATTACCCAGGATGAAATTCTGGTTCGTGTTGGAATGAGATAACCAAATAGAAGTTTCCCAGGCTAAACTATTTTATTCTGGCGATCATGAGGAGCCTCTGTTTACTTAAGAAGGACTTGTGTGAGTCAAAGGATTAATTGAATAGATAGAGTTACAAGGAGTTACAATGAATAGTTAGTATCTCAGAGACCTTGCGGTCCATTCCAAGGAGATACTCGAAGTGGAAGGAGAGAGACTGTTTAGTGCAAAATACTACCTACTCTCTTCTTGAAGAGAGAGAGAGAGGAGAGATAGTTGGTGGCGGCTGTTCAAACTAGTAAATCAGTAGCTCGACCCACTGTTATGACTCAACTCCCCCACCTACCACCCTATCCCCCATCCACCCCCCTCCTCTCTCTCACTCTCTCTTATTACGATGAGTCTAATCCATTCTCAAATTGTATATCATTTATGTACAGTTTCTGACAAATATTCGTAAGCTCTTGCAATTTTCTGTACGCAATTATATCGAATTGGATTGATATCATATGTGCAATGTATAAATAAATACAATATATTTAGTAATGCATAACTAATTTTTATTGATATGCACATCAATCTGAATGAATATATTTGCATAACATTTTCGCTTGGGCTCACAAACATTTGTCACAAGCTGCACATAGATAAAAACTGTTCGAAAAGTACTAGAAACAAAGATAATCAAGTAACCAGACATTAATAATTATCCCACACCTCATATTTGACCAGTAACATTGCCAGAAATAAATTAACTACAGTACAACGTCCCTCCCACCATCGTTAGTTATATATAAGTTATACCGAGGGACTGGAGTTCTCGCAGAGAGGCTCCAGTCCTGACGTTATTCTTGACTTGCAGTGTATTTTCAGCCTCATTGGCTGCCGGCTCGAAATAAACCGACTTTTCACTCACACACACACGCACGCACACACACTCACTTTCACTCTCTCTCTCTCTCTCTCTACCTCGGTCAACTAGTTTCTCACAGTTCCGTCACACTAAACATAATCAGTTTTTGCACGCCAATAATTATCATTCTCTCTGCCACACTCCCATTGTCCATTTAAAGCAGTCATATTAAACATTCCTTTTACGCACTGCTTTTATAGTATTATTGTTGTTGTTATTATTGTTGTTATTATTATTATTATTATTATTATTATTATTATTATTATTAATTAAGCTCTATAATTGGTTGAACCAGGAACTCTTTTCTTGTTTCCCACCCTTCTGGTTTGGCTACAATTGCCTTCCAGCTTATGACATAATATATCTGACACATATAGATAGCCTAATAATAATAATAATAATAATAATAATAATAATAATAATTGATAACAATAATACGATACAAATAATAATAAACATTTTATTATTATAATCATTATTATTATTTGTATTATTATAAAGCTATTATTATTATTATTATTATAATTATATTACGGTAATGATTGTATCCCCTGGTGTGTCGAATAGCGTGTTCGGTTAATAATAAAAATAATTGAGGTTCGATTTCCGGCGGGTCGAAATCATTAGGCAAATCTGGTAACACCCTGTGCTTCGGTTCACCCAGCATTTTAGTTACCCACCACACGGTAAAGGGCAAAGATATAGAGATAAGCAAAGACAAGCCTAGATAAATCCCCTAGCGATATTTGTTTTATCGGATTCAAACCCTAATCATAAATGTGGTGAACATATTAAGGGGAGAAGGGTCGTTTTTATTTGATCATTTATGTATCTTTATATTTATATTATTTTTTAGTTCCTCCTTAAACCTCCATCAAGCTTAAAAATACACCCACCCAAGACCTTCCTTCAAGATAAATTTGTACATTTTTCCATAGAAATGTTCTGGCCGAAGGCCGCTTTATCTTAAATTACAGGCTCGCTATCGCTCGCCGGGAAAAAATCGACACCTAAATGACACTAAAAGTAAAAATATTGACACACAAATGGGACGAAAGGTCTTAAAATCGCCAAACTAATGGGCCAAACGTCTTAAAATGTGAAAACTAATGGGGCTAAACATGAGGAAGAAAGGGGATCAGAAAAACGGCCCATCTCCCCTTAAATAAATGACTCTACTACACCATGTTTTTAGCTCAAACATTGTGACTCCGATCCAATTCCCTGCATTGGTGCGGCAGCAGCTTTAAGTATAGGTGGAGTATTACATTTGCGAAAAACATTCCAGCTTTAATTATGAAGGCTAAAGGATGAGCGCCGTAGCTTAGCGTATGCACCCCCTCCTCTGTAGTAGTAGTAGTAGTTAGTAGTGTTAGTAGTAGTAGTAGTAGTAGTAGACTGAGTGATTTTAAAAACAAAAGTAGTAGTAGTAATACGAGGCAGCAGTGGCAGAGGGTCGCATAGGAAGGAGACTGGATTGAAGTTGCATGGTGTAGAATAGTAGTATCTGATGCTTGTGAAATGTAGTATGTGTACAATATTAATATAAGGTAGGTGGTGGTGATGGTGGAGGTGGTGATGGTAGTAGTAGTAACATGAAATGTATGAAAAAAAAAAAAAAAAAATTAGTGTAGTATAGTAGTAGTATAGTAGTAGTAGTATATAGTAGTGTGTCGTAATAGAATTTGTGTCGTATTGCAGTATAGTAGGAGTATCAAAATATCAACCCCAAGAAGTCGGATCAAATAGTGTTGACCCCTTCAGTGTCAATGACGCTATTTCCAAATATATGTTGTTTATCGGTAGGGCAAAATAATTTAGGCAGCTAAGGAATGATCTATAAGAATTTATTGGGTAAAATATATCTGAACTCTCCATCACCCAAATCCTCTTGCGAAGCTTTAACAAATCGTCGAATAATAATCAGACGAACATAAATAAGTACGCCATAGTACACTAATGGACCACACAACATGTGGTGATGGGCTGGTCTATCAGAGCGAGAACTGAGCGATCTCTGCCATACCCATAGCTTACTCTGACTGTTCCTTTTACTTATATATTTTCTAGATCTCAAGTGACGGCATCTCTTCCGTGGATTGACCTCCCAATCTACCAAGATTGGAAGCCAAAGCGTCACATTTTTCCTTTGCCCCTCAACTTTCTCTACATAATTGCTGAGGGGCACAGGGCCCTGGGTGGGTCTTTGGTTTCCCGGGCATTTCCGCACCCTCCTCAGTTCCCCGCCATGGAGTGGCTTCGGTCACCCAGGCTTTATTGTGGTCGGCAGGGAGGGTTCTGTGGGGGCGCTCGGTTATGGCCTTGGCCTTGCTCTGGGCCTTGGGGCTGTTCGGCCAGGCAGCTTGGGGAACAACAACAACAACAACAACACTAATGGAGTCATGTGGTGATGGGCTGGTCAATCAGAGTGGGAACTGAGCGATCTCTGCCATACCCATAGCTTACTCTGACTGTTCCTTTCACTTATATTTTTTCTAGATCTCAAGTGACGGCGTCTTTTCCGTGGATTGACATCCCAATCTACCAAGATTGGAAGCCAAAGCGTCACATTTTTCCTTTGCCCCTCAACTTTCTCTTCATAATTGCTGAGGGGCACAGGGCCCTGGGTGGGGCTTTGGTTTCCCGGGCGTTTCCGCATCCTCCTCAGCTAGCTCCCCGCCATGGAGTGACTTCGGTCACCCAGGCTTTATTGTGGTAGGCAGGGAGGGTTCTATGGGGCCGCTCGGTTATGGCCTTGGCCTTGCTCGGGGCCAGGGGCTGTAGCACACAACAACAACAACACTAATGGAGTAATTTATGCACAAGCTTACGATTTATTATGCAGTTTCGAATCCTGCATATTTATCTGAGCATGTACATATATTCCAACTGCGCTATGGTAGCCTAACGTATAGACGAATGGAAGGAGTAATTAATGGGGCACTTAACCCTTGGGAAGGCCTCCTTATAAATTGCTCCTGAACCAGAATGAAGCGCAAAAAAAAAAAAAAAAAAAAAAATAATAATAATAACAATAATACAAAATAAGTATAGCATGTCTTTTATAGACAAATTCTCTCTCTCTCCTATCATGTTTTCTCTCTTTAGTCACACTTTAAACACATTCTGGTGATTACATTGCTCTCTCTCTCTCTCTCTCTCTCTCTCATTTTGTCACAGTTAAACACATATTCTGGTGATTACAACGATTGATCTCTAGCTATAATTCTCTCTCTCTCTCTCTCTCTCTCTCTCTCCAATACACATACTCTGGCTATTACACGCCAAATCACCACCCTGATTGAGATGTCCAGACTCCCCCGCTCTCTCTCTCTCTTTCCCTCTCCCTCTCTGTATATGTATATATATATATATATATATATATAATTATATATACATATTTATACAGTATACTGTACATAATATCCATCTACATACCTGATAACCATGTCTAAAAAGCCTATCTGTGAATCTATCTATCCTTTCATATCTATACTCCTTTACTTATCTATCTATCCACCATTCTCATCTATCTACATGTCTATCTATCCATCTATCTCCCAATCTCCCATCTATTCCTCTCACTCTCCTACGTCAGGTTGTACCCTCGCGCTCTCCGTCCTGCTCCTTATCAAATGGTTAAGGGGTGAATTGCATGGGTGGTTATCAGAACGAATGAATGAATGAGTAGCTGCGTGGAAAATTAGCCGGAGAGAGAGAGAGAGAGAGAGAAAAGAGGAGAGAGAGAAAAGAGGAGAGAGAGATAAAAGAAGAGAGAGAGGTTATAGCAGGACATCCCTTGAACTGAATATATTAACTTCGTTGTACGTGTGTGTGGGTGTGGTGGTGTGTAATACAAAGACACATGTAGTCTGGTAAAGTTCGAATAACAGTATATATTTGTATGTTTGGTTGTGATAGTGAAATTGTGTGTGTGGGTATCTATGAGTGATTCATTGTTGAATATATATCGATCGTGTGTATGTATGTGTAAGTGGTGCGAAAGTGTAAAAGTGATTGTCTTTTGTGGTTTTTGTGTGGGTGTGTGTGAGAGAGTGAGAGGACAATCAAGGCAGATAGTTAGATAGGATGGTGACTGGAGGGAAACAGATACTTAGGGTTACTGAGGGGCAGAAGGAAGGGAGAGGGGAGAGAGAGATACAGGAGGGAGGGAGGGAGGGAAGGAAATAGGCTTTGTCCTGGGCTGTTGAGGCGTAAGCTAATGTTGCTCTCTCTCTCTCTCTCTCTCTCTCTCTCTCTCTCTCTCTCTCTCTCTCTCATTTTGTCACAGTTAAGCATATATTCTGGTGATTACAACGAATACTCGCTCTCGCTCTCTCATTTTTTCAGTCAAACATATTCTGGTGATTACAACGGATATTCTCACTCTCTCTCTCTCTCTCTCTCTTTTTATCAGTTAAGCATATATTCTGGTGATTACAACGAATACTCTTACACACCTCTCTCTCTCTCTCTCTCTCTCTCTTGGGGATAGTGGCAAATGAGATAATTTTATGGGTGTTGTGAGCGGCGCACAGTTTCATTCATTGGCTTTCCCCTCTGTCGCACAGTGTAGAGAGAGAGAGAGAGAGAGGAGAGAGAGAGACTAACAGAGAGGAGAGAGAGAGAGAGAGAGAGAGAGAGAGAGAAGAAGTGCCAATCGATCACTCAATATTACAAGGTGCAATACCAAACAATATATAATTATAGTGGCACATGAAGTAGGAAGACTAACAAACGATCACACAGCTCGCAAGTAAAATGACTGAATACTGGATTAAAAAAAGAGAGAACACAGCAAGCATAACAAAAGAATAAACAGAATCAAAACAATGAACCGTAGAAAATAAGTGTGACATATCGTGTGTGTGT
The DNA here is from genome assembly GCA_032716605.1 of Paralithodes platypus. NCBI lineage: Eukaryota > Metazoa > Arthropoda > Malacostraca > Decapoda > Lithodidae > Paralithodes > Paralithodes platypus. The sequence goes on from JAVRFV010000402.1 coordinate 47,211, forward strand.
GTGTGTGTGTGTGTGTGTGGCCGTGAAATTGCCTGCATATGATCAGGTTTTATGAGCGTGCAAAATGTTTCCATAATTGAGTGTGTGTGCGCGCGTGTGAAAATGTTTCTAACCGCGTGAAAAAAGTAAAAGACTACAAATGTATGATGTTTATGAGCATTATATATACACATTTGCCTATATTTTTCATTAACAACATACGAAAATATATGATGAATATAGTTAGCAAATATAGGACTTCAGAGGCTATCAACCCTTCTGGATTATAAAGCCAGCACACTGTAAGTCAAGAATACAGTCAGGACTGGAGCCCCTTTACGAGAACTCCACTTCCTGAATGTTATGAAACACTTTAGACTCCGTAATTGTCCAACAAGCTGTGCCATTAATATTTTATTACTAAAAGCATGCATATAAGTATATATCCTTGCATATAATATTGAAGTACAGTTTTGCTACTTATAGCAATTTTTTACTCTCTCCTCTTTTATTTATTATCATTATCCTCTTTTATTTACTTGTTTTATATTTATATATTCACGCAGCTCTGACCGGGCGACTTCAGAAATATGCTCAAATCTATTATATATTGTCAGCATTGGTCTGCCAACGTATGGTGTAAACGTTGAAAAGTCTATGACAGTCTGACAAATTATGGCGTAAACGTTTTGAATACGTATATCACGAACTGACAACTTATGACGTAAACTTTTTGAATAAGTCGATCAGGGTCTGACAAATTATGACGTAAACTATGAGTATAATTCTATCACCTAAATTCACCGATGAACGAAGTTTAGTCTAGTAACCGAAGCCTTTTTTTTTTTTTTTTTTTTTTTTACCCAACATAAATGGACAAGTACATTTTCGTGTGGTACAGTACATTAACACTATCTGATCCGACGTACCGTGGGTCATTGATATTTTGTTTTCGTATATATATATATATATATATATATATATATATAATCGACAACTGAATTGGTCGCAGCGTCTTATTATCGCCAAACTAATGGGGTGAAAAGTCTCAAAATCTCCAAACTAATGAAGCGAAATTGAGTGGGTACAAAAAGCCCCCGACAGAGTAAGTAGAGCTAAAGACGGTATTATACGAAGGATGAATGGAAATTATATTTACATATTAATAATGACAACACTTTTTAGAATTAAAGGGGGCTTCTGCCCCCCCTTCTCCCTCATGCTTTGCGCCATTAGTCTTTTAGTTTTTAAGACATTCGCCCCATTAGTTTGTAGATTTAAGACAGTGTGTTATTTAGGTATCGATTTTTTCGTGACAATCGATACAAAAAAAAAAAAAAAAATCTCTCGAAGAGGGGTCTTGATTTTTTTTTTTTTTTTAAGATTGATGAAGATCTACGGATGAAAATAATTATACTTCGATTGAAAACATATATAAACAGATACATAAAAATCTCCCCTGAATACTGGTATATATGACCTTGAAGATTTAACATTATAGATTACCAAATTGTTTATAGAAGTACAAACGCTTCTAATGTTAGGACACACACAAGTTAACAACCAATTTTGAAACACTTATGAAATGCTTTGAAAGATTTCCTTGAAGCACAGGCCGGAGTTGGTGCTTTCCCTCAATGTTCTCTGTCTTTAGTTTATCATAAAAATAGTGTACACTCGGATACCATAGTCTCAAGCCCACTCAGGGGAATTCGTGGAGCCCTTATGTTTTTCGTTATGCAATTATAACTCTGGATTGTCTTTTGGGTAGATTTATGTTTCCAAAAAATAGTATATAGAGTTTTGTAGTTGATGTATAGAAAATGATACTCATAAATCCGTTTCCAGATAAATACTTCCATACTTAGAAAGAAGTGAAGTCCACGAATATTTATGGCATCCGAGTGTACCGTCTACCTGTGCAGGCGATGGTAGAGTCGGTTAACATTCTGGGGCCAGGGCTTTATATTTATGCTATTATTATGTATTATGCTATCAAATAGAGCAATGGTAAACGAAATATACAGACTTAACCTACCCATTAATTTGTTAATTTCTGCCTTTTTTATTTCTCATTTTCGTATTCATAAATCTATCTAATACCCTAAATTAAGGGGGATGGGCCGGTTTTCTAGACCACTTTCTCTCTCATGTTTATCCCCATTAGTAGATGTTAAGATGTCTTCCCCCGTTAGTTAGTCGATTTTAAGACCCGCTTCTTCAATATTTCCTTTCGTGCTATTTAGGTGTAGATTGTTTCCGTACGAACGATAGTGAGCCTGTAATGTTGGAAGAACCGGCCTTCGGCCCGAAATTTTTTCTTTCCAAAAATGTAAAAAATAATCTAGAAGGGGGATCTAATGGATGTTTTTATTTATTTTGATGGAGGTCTAGGGAGGAAACTAGAAAATAACGAATACATGCAAAACTCGGCCAAAAAGTGAACCATCTCCCCTTAAAGTAGCCCTGGGCAAGCTGGAATGTTGCCAACTGTACATTTCAGAAGCTTCCGAAATTGTGGATAAAGGTTCTGGGAAATTATGTTGCTGTCTATACGTGTGATAAAGGTGTCGAGTTTTACAACCCTTGGCAGATAAGAGATTAGATAAGTTCAACTTCAATCCGGGAGTAGAACGGTGAGCTTCAGAAGTAATAAAACACATTCGCTATTCTCTGGAAAACATTTATACACAAATTTGATTGTGCAAAGATCCAAACGTACACTCGATGTAATTCTGCGTATAAAAGTATTTATTTATTGAAATGGTAAACTAACACACACACACAAACTCATTATATAGCCTATATATATATAACTATAGAGAGAGAGAGAGATAATACGATTTGTTCATATAGTATTACAACGCAATATTTTCTAGAACACAAGATCCGTGGATTGACCTCCTACTGCCAACCTAGAGGTTGGCAGATTGGGAGCCAAAGCGTCACACACTCCCTCAACTCCCTTCATAATTGCTGAGGGGCACAGGGCCTTGGGCAGTTTTGGTTTGGGCGTTTCTGCACACTCCTCAGCTTTGGAGTGGCTTCGGTCACCTGGGCTTTATTAGTGGTAAGCAGGGAGGGTTTTGTAGGGTCCCTGCTTGGTAATGGCCTTGGCCTTGCTCGGGACCTTGGGGCTGCTCGGCCAGACAGCCTGGGGAACAGCAACAACGCAATCAAACTATTTACTCAATCTGTATACTGATGCTTCTTATATGTTACCATTAAACAAATTTACTCGGACAAAAACGACCTCCAGGAATCAAAAGGCTACAGAGTATCTCGATTAATCTGTCTGCCACAGCCCTTCTTGCCCCTTCTTGCGCTGATTAATGTATTATAATTAAAACAAAATAAAGGGACATAATAGGTATAGCCTACACATAATATACCTAATAGCCCTAAATTTGCCTTCTTGATAACAAATAGTTCTACATACAAAGTAATCCGCAGACATAATATACCGCCAAGCAATTGGAAAGTATCAGTATCTAAAAAACTTAATTATGATTTCTATTACATAGATATTTAAAAATTTAATATTTTAAAAGATTAATTCACAACATTCCGATTTGACAGATATATATACTCGATTACTGAGTAAGTCAATTTATATTTATAGAACCATATTGAATTTGTGTTTGTACTTATGATTGAACTAATAAAACAAAAAAAATCATAGGGCTGTTATATTATAGGGTAAATTGCATAGCCTGTCTCATTCCTGTGTGTAGATCATTTCATGTAATATTTTAAGGATATACTGTATATTATTATATAAATAAAGAAGGGACTGTAGTTCTCGAAACGACTGAAAAGGGGCTCTAGTACTGAGTCACGCTATTCTTGACTTACAGTGTGCTGTCTTAATAATCCAGAATGGTTGATAGCCTTTGAAGTCCTACTTTAACTAACTAATTTAAATAGAAATAGACGCCAGAGTTGAAATTATGAATCGTGACTCAACTTGTATTGTTGTAGAACCGCAAACAGTGTCAGATGAGGAGTGTTGATGGTTTTATTAGTTGGTGAAGATACATTATATTCACGTCTGAGTGAGACGGAACACCAAAGAAAAAAAGCTTGTTCGGTACACTCTAGTCTAGACTTTCTAGTAGGCAAACCAGGACCTTCGCGCCATCCCCATGTCCGAGTTGGCGGCATACCTGGATTCGAAGGGTGAGGGACTTGGCTAGGGACTTGGACCATCATCCATCAGGTTACTATTTATACGGTTAGTTGAACAGGGGCATGGGGAGTACGCGAACTTGCTGAAATATCTCGCTCGGCCGAGGAATTGAATCTCGATCCATTCGGTTGTGATGCGAATGCACTACCCATTACAATAACCGATAGACGATTAGAAGAGATCCACCTCTCCCCCACCCAAAACATAATGTTATTGCTTCCTTGTGAGTGAAACCAAACTTGCAATATATGAGAAACCGGAATTTGTATACTCCAAAAAGGTACAAAATTACCTTGGAAGAAGAATCTGGAGAGGCGTTTTTAAGCTTGAAAAGAATTTACATAATAATAATAATAATAATAATAAAACAATGTTTTAAATATAAATATACCTCAAACAAGTAACAATTGTGAGATAACTAAAAGTTAGGGAGAAATCCTAGAGAGAGAGAGTATATATAGCACATATTCAAGGAGCAATTCATAACAAATATATAACAACACTAGAGTCTATTTGTTTCCAGCTGATGTTAAGTTGTCATGTTTCTATCTTTGTTACTCAGCTATAAGGTTGATTTAGTAGCGAAATTGTTTAATTATGAAACTTATATAACACAGCCAAGTAGTTTCATTTCCGTTAAATATCGAGAAATACCATAAGATATTCCATTTACCAAAAAATAAGAGTATAGTGAAGCATGTACAACTATACCGCGTTCAGAATAAACACAGGCAGAACTTGGCAACACTGTGTTACCCTCGCTATTAGCTGATATTTTGCTTACGGGGGCGAGAAACCATTTGTGCTCTCTCTCTCTCTTCTCTCTCTCTCTCTCTCTCTCTCTCTCTCTCTCTTATCTCTTCTTCTCTCTCTCTCTCTCTCTTCTCTCTCTCTCTCTCTCTCTCTTATCTCTCTCATCTCTCTCTCTCTCTCTCTCTATCTTCTCTCTCCTCTTGAATTGTATATTTAGTTACATATTCTGTATACATATATTGGTTAAGGTTAGGTTATCACACCTGGTAGCCTATTTCTGCGAATTTCAATTTTATTATATTCGGTTAGGCTATTCAACGCTGGTAGCCTATTATTGCGTATTTCAATTTAAAAAAAACTTTTGGTTAGGCTATCGCCCCTGGAAGCCTAATTCTGCGTATCTCAACATTTTGTTTACGGTTAGGCTATCACCCCTGATATCCTATTTCTGCGTATTTCAGCATATTTGTGTACGGTTGAAGTGATTGAAGTGTTTTTAAAGTGAGTGAAGTGTTGTAAAGTGCTTGAATTGTTTTTTAAGTGAGTGAAGTGATCTGAAGAAAGTGACTGTCACCATGCCTCGCGCTTGTGCGAACTGCGCCGGTAGGTTTGGTGAGTCCATGTTTGCTACTATCGATCTTCAAGTCTGCCGGCTCTGCCAGCAACGAGAGAATTTTACAGTGAAATTAGATGAAGCCTACAACAAGATCAACGTCCTCACCATGAAGCTGGAATCACTCCAAGAGTTTGTAACACTCAACGTTGGAGTGCCACAAACTTCAATTGTCACCGCAACTCCAGCAGCCACCAACGCCCCAACGTCAACTGCCAACAATTCAACGCCATTTCAGTAGCCATTTCAGCTGATGTTTCCGATACTCAAGATACAAATAGCGACTCTCTTCCCCCTCAAGACAACTTCCGTGTCGTGAGGGACAACGTTTGCCCCAAGACCAGGAAACACATACCGATTACCCAGTGTCAAAACCGTTTCCAGATACTCGCAGACTCAGATGACGAAGAGGAAATAGAAGAAGTCCGGCTCGTGGGAGACTCGATGATACGTGGTCAGCTCACAGAGTTTTGCGCCAGGGCACCTAAGACCAGGAAGCGTTTTTGTATCCCTGGTGGTGGTGTGGATGACGTAGTTTGGGCAGTTGACGAAGTATCAAAGCTGGCCCCTGCAAATACAATGTACGTCATCCACGTTGGATCCAACGATATACAGCGAACCCGGTCGGAAGTTTTGCTTTTAAAGTACCAGCAGCTGATCAAGTCGTTTAAGGAGAAGTCATCAAGGATCATCGTCTCAGGAATCGTCCCCCGGCTCGGTGTAGAGAGCCGATTTTACAACATAGCCACCAGCACAAATCGTTGTCTAGCAAACCTCTGCAGGAAGGAGAACGTGGGATTCGTCGACACCTGGGACAATTTCTACTACGATGACTATTTGTTTTCGGATGATGGAGTTCATCTGAACCAGGTGGGAGCAGCGCGTTTTGGGCGTCTTCTCAACGATGCGGTGAAGGATTTTCGGAGAAGAAATCGACTCAGCACAGGACAACCAGGAAGGAGGAACGAAGACAGCGAGGACGGCAATCTACAAAGGAATTAAATACTAATCCGTCAAGAACCGCGAATTTGGATAAAGCTCCACCAACACGACCCAAATTCAAAACCGTCAGGGATAACGACCGAGGACCGAGGACAGCCATGAATGTAAATGTAGATCCGACCAGAACCAAAAATTCGATGAAAGAACGATCTGCGAGTTCTAAAACCGCAACTTTAAAGGTTTTCTATGCAAACGCTCGTAGCATACGCAATAAATTTTCAGATTTAGAGGAACTAGTGTTTACAGAAAATTATGATGTGATTGGCATAACAGAATCTTGGCTCAATACACAAGATAGAGACTTTTTAGCAGAGTATTCACTTCCCGGTTATGTAATGTTTGAGAACAGCCGAATAAATAAAAATGGAGGTGGCGTTTTATTTTATATCAAAGAAAGTCTTAACCCGACCCTCGTGTCAAAACCTCAAATTGTGAACGTCGACACATCTTTTGTGCTAATAAAGAATAATAAAGGTAGATAAAATACTTGCGTTAATATACAGACCTCCAGCTCAATCAGTGCAAACTGACCGAGAAATTTACGAACAAATTGCAGATGTAAGTAACTCACAAGATACCGTAATTTTTGGCGACTTTAATTTACCTGTGACCAAGTGGGGCGATACTCTTACTTCACACTCCGGACATGACTTGTATACGAACTTGCAAGAGAGTTCGCTTTATCAATTTGTTCGAATGCCGACCCGTGGTAATAACGTTCTTGACATTGTACTTGCAACAAAAGAAGAATTGATAGAGAATTTGAATGTTGGTGATGAATTCAGTAACAGCGACCATCGTACGATAACTTTCACTTTAAAGTTTACTAGTAACGAACCAAATAGTAGCATCGAAAAAGTCCCTAATTTCAAGAAAGCAAACTTCCATAAACTTAGAGCTATGTTTAAAGAAACTGACTGGAGCTTTTTAATTAACAATAACGACATAAATACATCTTGGAAGTTATTCGAAACCACTTACCTAAAAGCAGTGCAAGACTGCATACCATCGAAAATACGGCGTCCAGGCCATAATAATAAGCCCAAATGGTGGAATAAAGATATTTCAAACTGCCTGCTTGCTAAAAAATGTGCTAATGATAGATTAAAATCCTCACAAAATGACGAAGAACGGGTGAAATTTGTAGAGCTACGACGCAAAGCCAAAAAGTTAATTAAGCAAAGTAAAAAGACCTTAGAGTTACATATTGCGAATCAAAGTAAAACAAACCCGAAAGAATTCTATAGTTATATCAGAAAGAAAAAAAGTAGTTACTTCAACTGTTGGACCGTTAGTCGATGAAAAAGGAGAATACACCAAAGACGAAGTACAAATGAGTAATGCCCTCAATACCTTCTTTGCATCAGTTTTTACAACAGAAGACCTCAGTGATATCCCTACACCATCGCCGATTCAGATTGATAATTCAGATGTTCTAAGCAATATCACCGTTACAGAGAGAGAAGTATTGAATTGTTTAGATAAACTCAAGGTAAATAAAACGCCAGGACCGGATACAATCTCGCCTAGAGTTCTAAAGGAAGCTAAGAATGAGCTCTCCAAACCACTGACATTACTATTCAATAAATCCTTGCAGTCTGGAACTATGCCTGATCAGTGGAAGCTAGCCAACGTAACACCGATATTCAAAAAAGGCAGCAAATCCCTACCCAGTAACTATCGTCCAATTAGCTTAACCTCAGTTGTATGTAAAATGCTAGAAACGGTCATACGAGACAGACTCGTAAATCACTTGGAGGAAAATAACATACTTAAAGATACTCAACACGGCTTTCGTAAAAAACGTTCCTGTTTAACAAACCTCTTAGACTTCTTCCACGATATCCTCAACCTCTACGATGAGAGTAAAGCTGTAGATATTATACCTTGATTTTCAAAAGGCCTTTGACAAAGTTCCCCACAAACGTTTACTGCTAAAACTAAAAGCGCATGGAATACAAGACGGTGTGTTGAAATGGATAGAAAATTGGCTCAGCAACAGAAAGCAAAGGGTAGTCATAAACGGTTAGGCATCTAAATGGACCAATGTAAGTAGCGGGGTACCCCAGGGATCGGTACTAGGACCAATTCTCTTTCTAATTTACATCAACGACATAGATGAGGGTCTCACCTGCACAATCTCAAAATTTGCTGACGATACAAAAATTGCAAATAGCGTACTCTCAAAAGAACAAGTTGACGATATGCAACACAATCTAGATAAATTGTCATGTTGGGCCCAAATTTGGCAATGAGTTTCAATGCGGATAAATGTAAAGTACTACATATCGGATACCTAAATGAGAAAGCAAACTATTCGATGAATGGCACTCAGCTTAAGAATGTAAACAGAGAAACTGATCTGGGAGTAACAATATCGAGTAACCTAAA
>JAVRFV010000403.1:0-22500 GCA_032716605.1 Paralithodes platypus
TTATTATAGTTGTTATTAGTTTGTATTACTTTTTATTAGCTTTTATCTGGGCTCTGTCCCGCTGGAGACCCCATAGTAACGGAGATCGGCCAACCTCCGCCATGTTGGTGCCACTGGTGTCGTTTGGTTAGTTTTACTTAAACTCGAATATGTCTATATCCTTAAGGGGCTAAGCTATATTGATATATTTTTTTATTATTTTTTGTATTATTATTTGTATTATTATTATTATTATAACTACTATTAATTATTGTTTTTATTATTATTTATTATTATTTATTATTATTATTATTTATTATTATTTTTATTATTATTATATTTTGTTTTTCTTTATATTTGTACTGTTAGCTTAGTTTCCTCCCTAGGCCTCTATCAAGCTTTAAACAAAACATCTTTAAGAGATTATTTTGTACATTTTTCGGTAGAAAAATTTCCTGGCCAAGGGTAGGTACCTCTAAAATTTTAGGTTCGCTTTCGCTCGCCTGGGTAAAAATCGACACCTACTATGGCTTTCAGAGGTCGTGTTGCATCGTTTTTCGGGAATAACTTCTTAACAAACAGTTGGATCTGTATGATATTTTGCCAGAGCTTATTTCACACTGTCCCCTAATTTTCGTCAATATGGTGCATTACCAAAAGTGGAGAAATAAGCCACTTGTCCATAAGTCATGAGGTTAAAGTCACACCTGAGTGACTAGAAAACTGACTAGGCTACCGTGACGTACCTGTGAAACCACCAAACCATTATTGCTCTTCCATCAAACACGGTCGTTATCACCCACCACCCAACCCTACTATCACCTTTACGTTCAGGTTATCTGTCACTATTAAATAAAAATATACAAAAATAACACATAATTTTTATATATTTTTATTTGATATTGACAGATAACCTGATTGTAAAAATATGGGTGTATTTTCTGGATGCTAAAAATAAAGCATTATCTCATTGATAAGTGCGGCACCAAAATGGCGTCCATATAAATAGCTGGCCGCTGTCTCTTACTACAAGATCTCTCTGTCCCTCTGGTGTGAAGTAGAGATCTTAGAGTAACAGAGGTCGGCCATCTTGTTGCCACTGATTATGTTTTCCTCTCTTTACTATCAAACATCTCCATTCAATTTATAGACATTCGGAAATACTGGCCCGGGATAAATATTTTGTTTTTTGTGTATACATTCTACGTAATAAAAGATATAATATAACCCTATTGTTTGATCATTGAGGCACCAAAATGAATAGATGGCCACTCTCTCTGACTACGGGGTCTCTGGTGTGGACAGTGTGCTTTGTACTTATATAAAATTCTGGGTTATTTGATTACTCTCGATCCCGTCGTTGTGAAAAATGACCTGACCGTAAAAATGCATTTGTTTGTGTGTGTGTGTGCGTTTGATTATTTGTGTGTGTGTGTTTGTGTGTGTGTGTGTGTGTGTGTTTGATTATTTGTGCGTGTGTGCGTGGTGTTTGCATAGCTGTGTATGTATTAGTTTGTGTGCGTTTCTTCTTAGTTTCCTGTCCTAATAAGTTTGTTCATGGTCATTGCATTAGTTATGAAATGATTGTAGATTTATGTAAGCTATTTATCAGTCAATGGTGGCCTTCGCAGTGGCAGTGCGCGTAGCTACACTCACTCTCAGACTTCCACTCCCAAGGGTCTCTCCACACGAGTTCCCAGGCCGCGACTCAGTCCATTCCAAGTAGTTCCCATTTGAAATGTGAACTGATGGCGTGCGATAAATATCTGGTCTTAATTGGGTCAAAGAAATTGGGCGAAATGTCTTAAAATCGCGAAACTAATGGTACGAACATCTTAAAATCTCAACTAATGGGGCTTTTTTATGAAAATGTTGTCATTCTATGCTGATTTATCTTCAATCTTTTTCGCCAATACCAGTGCTAAATATTCTCAAAATATTGCCAAAATATTCCAGAAATTCTGCCAGTTGCGGAGTAAAAGTTTCCGGAAATAGCTCTCGTGTGAATCTACCTTTACTGTATGTTATTGTGCAGTATGAGCAATGTTATCAAATGGTGATTTATGGATCAGGTTGTGTCAAAAAAAAGTCTGGTACCACGTTTAATACTACAGTCTATTCGCTGTAAGTAGGCGAAAAATCATGACCTCTAACCTCTGTAATTAAAAAACAACTAGAGTAATGGAGCTAATATATCTACCATTTGGGAAGAGTCAGTTGAGGTATAAATGTGGAAATTTACAGGCAATTTCTTCTAGCCCTTTTTAAGTTACATAGGATAGAGTTCATGATTTATCGCCTACTTACAGCGAATAGACTGTAGCAATATATCTATCAGGTCTCGTTAGATATTTATATACTGTATACTTGAGCTTGTGTGAACAATCAAAAGCATTCCGAAGCCTATGCTATCCAAATCAAGAAAACACTTCTACTCGATTTCGTTATTTACATTTGTTGAACCAATTATATATATACAGTACAAAGGAATACATGCAAGAAAGTGGCTTAGGTCTGCACTAACCTTAGGGGGGGGGGGGGGGGGGAGTTTGGTCCCCAGTTATCCATCAAGCTTTAATTAGCAAAAAAAGTAAATGAATAAAATAAATACACACACACACACACACACACACACACACACACACACACACACACACACACACACACTCCCAGGATCCCCCACCCCCTTCTAGACAAATATGTACATTATCTGGTAGAAAAACCTCCGGCCAAAGGCCAGTTCCTCATATATTTCAGGCTCGTTTTCGATATGGGTTTCAGAGGCTGTGTTACATCGTTTTTTCGGGAATAACTTATTAACAAACAGTTGGATCAGTAAGATATTTTGCCAGAGCTTGTTTCACACTGTCCCCTAATTTTCGTCAATATGGTGCATTACCAAAAGTGGAGAATTAAGCCACTTGTCCCTAAGTCATGAGGTTAAAGTCACACCTGAATGACTAGGAAACGGACAAGGCTACCGACGTGACGTACCTGTGAAAACCACCAAACCATTATTGCTCTTCCATCAAACACGGTCGATATCACCCACCACCCAACCCTACTATCTCCTTTACATTCAGGTTATCTGTCACTATAAAATAAAAATATACAAAAATAGCACATAATTATTGTATATTTTTATTTGATAGTGACAGACAACCTGATTGAAAAGGCGATAGTAGGGTTGGGTGGTGGGTGATTACTACCGTGTTTGGTGGAAGAGCAATTGCTCCTTGGTGCTCGCTCCTGTATTGGCAAAATTTTTCCGTCTGTGTACTCATACCTCATGCTTCCCAGTACCCTGGAAAGAAGCAAACATCCATCCAGTTCCTAAAAAAAGGTGCCTCTTCAGATCCATCAAACTACAGACCAATAGCTATAACTTCCACTCTTGGCAAAGTTTTTGAAATTATATTAAATAATCACATAATTAAGCATCTGGAGAATAATAAATTAATCAGTGATAGGCAATATGGTTTTAGACGATGTCGATCAACTGCAGACATTCTTTGCCTTCTTACGCATCAAATCAACCAAGCTACAGACCAACATGGTGAAACACATACAATAGCACTGGATATATCAAAGGCATTTGATAGAGTCTGGCATCAATCCTTATTGTCGAAGATGTCACACTACGGCCTTGCATCATTAGTTCCACTAATTTCTTCTTATCTTCATAACAGAAAAATACGTGTAATGGTAGATGGCCTTTATTCTCAATTTCACTCAATAAATGCTGGTGTTCCCCAGGGATCAATTTTGGCCCCAACTCTGTTCCTCATTCATATTCAATGATCTCATATCTACCACTCATAATCCAATACATTCCTACGCAGATGACTCAACACTCCACAGTTCCTTCACATTTACCAATTCTTTCACCCAACCCGATCTTATAAATTCAAAAATAAACACTGCAATTTCTCTGAACCAGGACCTTTCTAGAATTAATGAATGGGGACAAGAGAATCTAGTTTCCTTTAATGCACAGAAAACCAAGTACATTCAATTTTCTAACCGACAGAATCTCACGGACTCCCATATATTTTTTAATGATGTAAATATTCCCACTTCCCCTAGTATTGACATTCTCGGTGTAACATTAACTACTAACTTGAGCTGGACACATTATGTTAGAAGCATTGCTAAGAATGCCTCTAAAAAACTGGGACTCCTGTACAGAGTTCGAGAATTCTTCACTGACGAGCAGTTGGCCGTAATATATAAAAGTCATGTGCGCTCTCAGATGGATTACTGTTCACCTCTGTGGGGTGGAAGTGGAGTGGTTGCATTGAGGCAGTTGGACAAAATTCAAAATAAAGCTATTAGATTAATCAATAACCCTGCAATCACACAGGACCTTCCTACATTAGCCATACGAAGAAACGTTGCATCCCTTGCATTATTCTACAGATATTTTCACAGCAATTGTTCCGAGGAACTTGCTTCAATTGTGCCGCCTCTCCACATCTTTCCCCGTAGAACTAGGGCAGCTGAGAGCGCCCATGAATTTACACTTTCTCCTCCACAATGCAGAACTTCTGCTTATCAGAATTCATTTATCCCCAGAGCTACTACTCTTTGGAATTCACTTCCCTCGAATTGCTTTCCACAAACTTACAATCAACAAATGTTTAAATCCAGTTGTTACAAACATTTTATGAATGGAGGATGCCTTTAGGCACATGGACCTTTTTGTTTTATCTGTGTTTTTCCTTCCTCCGTTCATTGTCTCTTAAAAAAAAAAAAAAAAAAAAAAAAATAATGGTTTGGTGGTTTACACAGGTACGTCATGGTAGCCTTGTCCGTTTCCACACACGCGTACACACATATGACATACAGTATACCTAAGCACACACGCACACACACATGCGCACATTCACATATACCTAAGCACACACACACACACACACACACACACACACACACACACACACACACACACACACACACACACACACACACACATACACACACACACACACGCCTACTCACATACAGATTTTAAAAATTACACAGACGCTTTAGCAAGCAATATTGAAGCGACAATAGCTTTCATCACAAGCTTTTTCTCCTTTTATATAAGATACTGCAATAAAAAATCCAGTTAAATATATTTGCAAAGTCAAATGATTCTGTGGCGCTATTGTTTCAAAGAGTTCCTGTGGTAAGAGAGAATGGTCATCATTTTATTTGGAAGCCATTTTGGTGCCTCGATAATCAAAGATTTTCTTTTTTTTATATCTGATCAAGTAAAATCTATATTTAACCCTTTCTGTACCGGCAACGCCATTTTAACTTTAATCTAGCTACGATTAGACGATTTTATTCGATTTCAAAAGGGCCTCCAGCAATTAATAGGTTTCGAACTACTGTATCTCACTTTAACCCTTTGTATTACCACAGATCCTTCTTAAACTGCACAGTATCATCTAAATATAGTTTGAATAATATACAAAAGACGTCGGCGGTACAGAAGGGGTTAAAGACCAACGTATATCTGCTGTACCAGTATACCCCGACGATGTTTATGAGTGTAGACATATTTATAGGGGGCCCACCTCGTTTGTTCTTCTCTCTCTCTCTGCCTCTTTCTCTGGCTTGTATCCATTCGGCCCCACTCAGTCTACTATTTTAAGACGTTTATCCCTATCCAGGTGTCGATTTATTCTTAGCGAGCGATAGCGAGCCAATATTGTATGAAGAAATCCGGCTTCGCCGGAGAAATTTTTCCATCAAAAAATTTACAAATTTAGTCTAGTATGCTGGTTCGCGGAAAAAATCGACACCTGGATGGGGATAAATGTCTTAAAACAGTAGGCTGAATGGGGCCGAATGGATACAAGCCAGATAAAGATAGAAAAGTAGAGAAAAAAAGCAGGTCACCCCCCTTAAGTGTAAAGAGGGGAACATATCACCCGTGGCACCAACCAAGGTGGCGGAGGAGGTTGACCGATCTTCATTCCAATAGACTCTCCAGTGTTGCAAAGGGCTTGGCTTGTGTTATTATAGGCCTTTGTTACGTGATCTATGTGTGCAATGTGATATGAGTACAATGAGACTCGATCCTTTGTGCCGTTAAGGGGGTAGTGCTTGGTTTTTGGTCAATATATTTATTTATTTATATATTTTTGAGTTTCCTCGCTAGACCTCCATCAAGCTTAAAAAAAACACCCCTAGACCCCCTTTCAAGATAAATTTGTAAATTTTTCGGTAGAAAAATGTCCCGGCCAAAGGCCGTTTCCTTCTAAAATTAGAGGCTCACTGTCGCTCGCCAAAAAAATTGACACCTAAAGGGAACGAAAGGTCTTAATATTGACAACAAAATGAGGCGAAAGGTCTCAAACTCGCCAAACTAACGGTATGAACGTCTTAAAACCTCAAAACTAGTATGCTAAACATGAGGGAGAAGGGAGTCCATAAAAAACGAATACTACCCCCTAATTAATCCCGTTTGTACCAAGGGGGCATATCACTTATCAGCCATTATAATAGGTCAGAGGAATCCTGATGGGAGTGATTATAATGAACCTGAATTAAATACCCTCCTTTGAGTAATATGTTTATCCAGGCACTTCGTCTATTGTGGGATTTTAATTTGCTGAATAGAGGTATGCCTGTAATGAAACTTGATAGCTTGACGTTTCATATAATGTTCTTCTCTCTTTTCGATTTATCTTGCTTTCTCTTATTTTTCTTCTGCTAGTTTGACTGGATCAGCCGAAAAAGTTGCCAGGTGAGAGAGAGACAAGGGAGGAGAAGTGTTTGGAGCGGCTGGGTGATTGACAGCGTTCGACGGAGGCCTTGTTTTCTTTTCTTTAATGTACACTCGGATGCCATAGTCTCTACCCCCTTACTCATACCACTGTCACTACTACTACTGTCTTCTGTCTCACCCATATTCTTTCTCTGTCCATAGCCCTGAGATCCCATTACCCGTCATCAATTTTTTCTTCTTACCACAGCTAATTCTTTTTATTTAATTCTTATGATTTTTTCCCATACGCTCTCATAATTATGGGTTTAAAGAAGCATGAAAAGAGTAATTAGGTGTTGATAATGGTGTACCCATTTAAGGATCCCCGAAGGGGTGGACACGAACGAAACGCCCCCATGCACCTCTGTCCCTAGTCAGTCGTCGTCCCTCTTCCTATCCAGCACCGCTTTCACGCATATACTTCTTAACTCCAGCCTTCCATCTCTCACTCGGTCTACCTCTCCCTCTCTGTCCTTTCGCCTCACTCTCGTACACTTTCTTAGTCATTCTCTCGCTTCCCATACATTCCACATGGGTGAACCATCTTAATGTGTTCCTTTTCACACTTTCCAGCACATCCACAATACACCTCTCTCGTAGTTCCTCAGTCGTCTGTCTATCCCTCCATGTAACTCCGCACGCACTTCTCAAGTAACTCATATCCACCCCTCTCACTCTTGGTTTGAGTCTCTCCACCAACGTCCATGCTTCGCTCCCGTAAGTCAATGTCGGGATTACCACACTGTCATGCAAGGACTTCTTTACTTTCATGCTGACCACCCTAATTTTCTTGTTACTGCTTTCAGCATTCCTACAACCCTCTTCCCCTGTTGCACCCTCTCCCACACTTCTTCATCCATACTCCCATCTTTACTCAACACACTGCCCAAATACTTAAATGAGCTGACATTTTCCATAGATTGATCTTTCAACCTCACCTTACACTCTGTGGCTGCATCCCTTTCAAAGACCATATACAATTGCTCTTCCCCGCATTTACCTTCAGATTCCGTTTTTCACACACTGTTCCAAACATATTTACCAGACCCTGCAACTCCCATTCACTATCGCTTTTAAGGAATAATAGTGATAAATCCATTTGAAATGTATATAGAATGGTATACAAATGATCACTAAAGTTAGATCACTATCAGTGTACCTAACCTGTTTCTATTAACACTTTTTACTGTGTACCCTTCGTCTGTGCTATCCTTTTCTACCACTATTATTTACCTTGCTTGGATCGTAAAGCCTGTGTGGTCGTTCAACTCGCCACTTCTCTATTTACCTGTCCTCGTGGTGGTCGGCCTCGTATATTATACGAACATAGGAAAAATGGAAATCTGCAGAAGACCTATTGGTCCATATGAGACAGCCCCCTTTATCCCTTCATCCCAATTTGTTCTTTTACACCTATATCCCCTACACTATATTTCTCACTACAACCTATATCCCCTACACTACATCGCTCACTACAACCGATATCTCCTACCATACATATCTCACTACAACCGATATCTCCTACCATACATATCTCACTACAACCGATATCTCCTACCATACATATCTCACTACAACCTATATCCCCTACATTACATATCTCACTACAACCTATATCCCCTACACTACATAGCTCACTACAACCTATATCCCCTACATTACATATCTCACTACAACCTATATCCCCTACATTACATCTCTCACTACAACCTATATCCCCTACATTACATCTCTCACTACAACCTATATCCCCTACATTACATCTCTCACTACAACCTATATCCCCTACATTACATCTCTCACTACAACCTATATCCCCTACACTACATAGCTCACTACAACCTATATCCCCTACATTACATATCTCACTACAACCTATATCCCCTATACTACATAGCTCACTACAACCTATATCCCCTACATTACATATCTCACTACAACCTATATCCCCTACATTACATCTCTCACTACAACCTATATCCCCTACATTACATCTCTCACTACAACCTATATCCCCTACATTACATCTCTCACTACAACCTATATCCCCTACATTACATCTCTCACTACAACCTATATCCCCTACACTACATAGCTCACTACAACCTATATCCACTACATTACATATCTCACTACAACCTATATCCCCTATACTACAACCTATATCTCACTACAACCTATATCCCCTACATTACATATCTCACTACAACCTATATCCCCTACATTACATCTCTCACTACAACCTATATCCCCTACATTACATCTCTCACTACAACCTATATCCCCTACATTACATCTCTCACTACAACCTATATCCCCTACATTTCCCACTACAACCTATATCCCCTACATTTCCCACTGCAACCTATATCCCCTACATTTCCCACTGCAACCTATATCCCTACATTACATCTCTCACTACAACCTATATCCCATACACTACATAGCTCCTCACTACAACCTATATCCCCCTCTCACTACAACCCTACATTACATCTCTCACTACAACCTATATCCCCTACACTACATAGCCTCACTACAACCTATATCCCCTACATTACATATCTCACTACAACCTATATCCCCTATACTACATGTCTCACAACAACCTATATCCCTTACACTACATCTCTCACTATAACCTACATCCTCTACATTACATCTCTCACTACAACCTACATCCTCTACATTACATATCTCACTACAACCTATATCCCTACACTTCATAGCTCACTACAACCTCTATATCCCCTACATTACATATTCTCACTACAACCTATATCCCTCACTACTCTCACTACAACCTATATCCCCTACATTACATCTCTCACTACAACCTATATCCCCTCCACTACATCTTTCACTACAACCTATATCCCTACAGTTCATCTCTCACTACAACCTATATCCCCTACATTACATCTCTCACTACAACCTATATCCCCTACATTACATCTCTCACTACAACCTATATCCCCTACATTACATCTCTCACTACAACCTATATCCCCTACATTACATCTCTCACTACAACCTATATCCCTTACACGACATCTCACTACAACCTATATCCCCTATATTACATATCTCACTACACCTATATTATCCCTATACTACATAGCCTCACTACAACCTATATCGCCTCCACTACATCTTTCACTACAACCTATATCCCTACAGTTCATCTCTCACTACAACCTATATCCCCTACATTACATCTCTCACTACAACCTATATCCCCTACATTACATCTCTCAGTACAACTTATATCCCCTACATTACATATCTCACTACAACCTATATCCCCTACATTACATCTCTCACTACAACCTATATCCCCTACATTACATCTCTCACTACAACCTATATCCCCTACATTACATCTCTCACTACAACTTATATCCCCTACATTACATCTCTCACTACAACCTATATCCCCTATACTACATAGCTCACTACAACCTATATCCCCTACATTACATCTCTCACTACAACCTATATCCCCTACATTACATCTCTCACTACAACCTATATCCCCTACATTACATCTCTCACTACAACCTATATCCCCTACACTACATAGCTCACTACAACCTATATCCCCTACATTACATATCTCACTACAACCTATATCCCCATTACTACATAGCTCACTACAACCTATATCCCCTACACTACATAGCTCACTACAACCTATATCCCCTACATTACATCTCTCACTACAACCTATATCCCCTACATTACATCTCTCACTACAACCTATATCCCCTACATTACATATTTCACTACAACCTATATCCCCTACATTACATATCTCACTACAACCTATATCCCCTACATTACATCTCTCACTACAACCTATATCCCCTACATTACATCTCTCACTACAACCTATATCCCCTACATTACATATCTCACTACAACCTATATCCCCTACATTACATATCTCACTACAACCTATATCCCCTACATTACATCTTTCACTACAACCTATATCCCCTACATTACATATTTCACTACAACCTATATCCCCTAAACTACATAGCTCACTACAACCTATATCCCCTACATTACATCTCTCACTACAACCTATATCCTCTACATTACATCTCTCACTACAACCTATATCCCCTACATTACATCTCTCACTACAACCTATATCCCCTACATTACATCTTTCACTACAACCTATATCCCCTACATTACATCTTTCACTACAACCTATATCCCCTACATTACATCTTTCACTACAACCTATATCCCCTACATTACATCTCTCACTACAACCTATATCCCCTACATTACATCTTTCACTACAACCTATATCCCCTACATTACATATTTCACTACAACCTATATCCCCTACACTACATAGCTCACTACAACCTATATCCCCTACATTACATCTCTCACTACAACCTATATCCCCTACACTACATAGCTCACTACAACCTATATCCCCTACATTACATATCTCACTACAACCTATATCCCCTATACTACATAGCTCACTACAACCTATATCCCCTACACTGCATAGCTCACTACAACCTATATCCCCTACACTACATAGCTCACTACAACCTATATCCCCTACATTACATCTCACTACAACCTATATCCCCTACACTACATAGCTCACTACAACCTATATCCCCTACATTACATATCTCACTACAACCTATATCCCCTATACTACATAGCTCACTACAACCTATATCCCCTACATTACATATCTCACTACAACCTATATCATCCCTTACATTACATCTCTCACTACAACCTATATCCCCTACATTACATCTCTCACTACAACCTATATCCCCTACATTACATATTTCACTACAATCTTTTATCCCCTACACTACATAGCTCACTACAACCTATATCCCCTACATTACATATCTCACTACAACCTATATCCCCTACATTACATATCTCACTACAACCTATATCCCCTACATTACATAGCTCACTACAACCTATATCCCCTACATTACATATCTCACTACAACCTATATCCCCTACACTACATAGCTCACTACAACCTATATCCCCTACCATACATATCTCACTACAACCTATATCCCCTACCATACATATCTCACTACAACCTATATCCCCTACATTACATCTCTCACTACAACCTATATCCCCTACATTACATCTCTCACTACAACCTATATCCCCTACATTACATCTCTCACTACAACCTATATCTCCTACCATACATATCTCACTACAACCGATATCTCCTACCATACATATCTCACTACAACCTATATCCCCTACCATACATATCTCAATGCAACCTATATTCCCTACATTACATCTCTCACTACAACCTATATCCCCTACATTACATCTCTCACTACAACCTATATCCCCTACATTACATCTCTCACTACAAACCTATATCCCCTACATTACATCTCTCACTACAACCTATATCCCCTACATTACATCTCTCACTACAACCTATATCCCCTGCATTACATATTTCACTACAACCTATATCCCCTACATTACATCTCTCACTACAACCTATATCCCCTACATTACATATCTCACTACAACCTATATCCCCTACATTACATCTCTCACTACAACCTATATCCCCTACATTACATATCTCACTACAACCTATATCCCCTACATTACATCTCTCACTACAACCTATATCCCCTGCATTACATATTTCACTACAACCTATATCCCCTGCATTACATATTTCACTACAACCTATATCCCCTACATTACATATCTCACTACAACCTCTCGGCCCAGTATCATCCATCCTGGCCTCGCTCGTCGATATCGTCCCCATTTGTATTTACCTGTCCTCGCAGATATCATCCTCGTGTGCCTCACCTACACAGAGAGTAATCCAGCTAACTCTCACAAACATCTCCTTCTCTTATTTGTGTCACAACATTTAACAAGCTCACCAGGTATCTTTCCAAAACATCTAAATTACCTATAATGTACATTTATTTTGGCTCTCTGTCACTCTGTCACCCTTTGGGGGAGACACTTGTTACAGGCAGCTTTGCCTTTTGTATCCTTCATACAAAAATAAAATTAAAATAAATAACACCTACAGTATATCGGCCATCCTCGTCGATCTCGCCCCATTCTCTGTGTATCTGTCCTCGTAGTATCGTCCTCGTATATCTCGGCCCAATATCATCCGTCTCGGTCTTGCTCGTCGTTCTCGCTCTCCTGCCCCCTCCCCACCCCCGCCCTACATCTCCCCCTTCCCTCCTGGTCTCGCCCCCCCCCCCCCTCCATTTCTCGCCTCCCTTCAGACCACTCCTTTGTCCCTCCTCAATTGGCACAGGGGGACAAAAACACGGGAGGTGGACACGGGGATCGATGCTTGATTTATCTCACCTGGCTGATAAGAGAGAGTGAGGGATTAGAGGGAGAAGATAGATAGATGATAGTATAGAGAGATAAGAGAAGAAAGAGAAAGAGAGAGTGATTGAACTAGTGTAAAAAAGAAGAGAGACAGGCAGAGGAAGAGAGAGAGAGAGAGAGAGAGAGAGAGAGAGAGAAATAGAGAGAGAGAGAGATCCTCCCCCCCCCCCCCAACCCTATACATTCCAGTTGCTAGGTAGAGAGTAAATGAGTCTCCTTTGTCCTCTTGTTATATATATATCTTGTCTGGGATCTTGCAAGGGAGGGTTCGACAACGAAAGTTTGTGGTAAGAGAACGCGGCCATCTCTTTCTTTGGCCGCCTATTTGGTACCACAATTCTCAAACAACGGGCTTTTATTTAGTTTTATCTAGGTTTTATATATTGTTTTATTATTGTTTTGTTTATTGAATCATAATTTATAGAATTTAGATCCGAAGACCAAGCTATAATTCCTGTGTTAGTATTACCGGCAGACGTATATATTGAATTTGGATTTTTTTTAGTGTAAATGGGAGGCTGATAACACCAGGGGCACAATATTGCGGAAGTTGGCCGATCTCTGTTACTATTGGGTCACTTATTCGGGGAGGTTGCGGCTGTCTTCCATGCTTGGGTCCGTGCTGGGGTGATAAGTTATGGTTATTATATTACAGTGGTGAAGGAGGGAATCAATACTGCGATATATTCTGAGAAATATTCACAATTCAATCCCCCCCCCCCCTCCCCTCCCCCATAACCATATGTGTCAGAAGCAACGAGTGTGTGTGTGTGTGTGTAGAGGAATGTTAGTGTGTATGTGTGAACACTGGAAACATTATCTAGTATTATTTACAATTGCCACCATGAGTTGCTACCCGCTCCGTGATTTTAAGTATGGCCATAAACGATTACCGGACAAGTCAACCAGAGGACCGTATAAACCAGTAGATCTCAACCAGTGCCAAATCAACCAGGGCCAACCAAACCAGTGCCATTTAAAAGAACTACACCTAACTTTACCTAACTTAGCCTACCCTAACTGTATTGGTCGAGTTGGCACTGGTTGAGAGCTACTGGTTTACATGGTCTACTGGTTGAGTTGTCCGGTCTCCCGATAGAGCGAGCATAACTGAAATAGGAGTGTAGTTTCTTATGCAATAGTTAATTCGCAGGGTTAAATATTTGTTTGTTTTATGATTACAAATCATTCCTGTATGTTAATCATACTATTTTACTTCCATACATAATGATGTGGGCACCTGTACTTACATCCAATCAATAATGTATGATATATTTGCTTGAACAACGAACTTAATACATAGAAATGTATATGTACTGTATATATATTCCTTAATTCAGTAAATTCGTAATCTAACACATGGAAGATGAATTTCAAGTAATATGCATGAACCGCATATTTGACCCTAATAGAATATATAAGATATATAAGAATATATTAGTTTTGAGATTTTAAGACGTTCGGCATATTAGTTTGGCGATTTTCACACCTTTCGCCCCATTTCATTGTCAATTATAAAATCTTGCATGCCATTTACCTGTCGACTGGTACTGCATGGGTCAATGGGTCTGCCCTGACTTTATTCATTGAGTGTACAGTCGGCCTAATAAGTGATGACGCGGCACCAAGTATATGTCGATCAATAATTGGTATGAGTACTATCTAAGCTTTAATTCAACGTTTCGATTGAGATATACAAACATGTTCCTCTCTTTAGACACCCTTTTCAACATCTGACAGACATAAATACAGCACATAGCAAGCAAAACGTGATGACAGCGGAGACACGACTTATTTGGCCAACTGTACAATCGGCCTAATAAGTGATGTATCGGTACCAAGTATATTTTGATCCATAATTTTTTTCAGCAATATCAACACGTAATTTATATATTTCGAGGGGGATATACAAACCTATTCCTACACTTACCCACTCTATTCAACATCTGACAGACATTAATACAGCAGCACACAGCGAGCAAAACGTGAGACACGACTTATTTGGCCAACTGTACATTCGGCCAAATAAGTGATGTCTCGGCACCAATTATGTATTTATCTATAATATGTATTAGACATATTCACACATATTTTGTTTTATTTGAGTGCGATATACAAACACGTTCCTAGACTTACACACCCTATGCAACGTCTGACAGACATTAATACAGCACACAATGAGCAAAACGTGATGACAGCGGAGACACGACATATTTGGCCAACCGTACCAATAAGCCAACACAAGCCGACATGAAGAGTGCGTTTAGAGTGCCCGAGTGCAGGTGTGTGTGTACAGACGGATTTAAGGGGAGGCAGACCGTTTTTCTGGACCCCCCTCCTTCTCCCTAATGTTTAGCCCCACTAGTTTTAAGATTATTAGACGTTCGGCCCAATAGTTTGGCGATTTTAACACCTTTCGCCCCTTTTCGTTGTCAATTTTAAGACCTTTCGTGCTATTTAGGTGTCAAATTTTTCCTGGCGAGTGAAAGCGAGCCTGCAATTTTAAGAGGAACCGGCCATTTTTCTACCAAAAATTTTACAAATCTACCTTGAAGGGGGGTCTAGGGGGTGTTTTTCTAAGCTTGATGGAGGTCTAGGGAGGAAACTAAAAAAATATATGAATAAATTAATTAATAGACCAAACAAACGGCCAGTCTCCCCTTAAGCCTGAGTCACACAAGCCCTTTTTCGAGCAATTTTTACGGGCAATTATGGTCTGGAAGCTTAACAAATTACACTTTATCATCAGGATTCAGCCGCCTAACATAATCTACCTTCAGTCTAGTTTCCAATACCAGCGCGAACAAATCCCTAAATAATACGAGACAAAACTTGTTCATGGAAAATTGACGGAAAAGGCGCTCGTGTGACTGCAGCTTTACGCCACCTCTATTGACGGCAATGTTGTATCCTTGATTATATTCTGGTAATGATTCTGAGTCTCTTTGGCCTGGTCATCGAAAAATGTACAAATTTAGCTTGCTGTCAAAACAAAAATATATATATGTTGGCTCGCTACCGCTCGCCAGGAAAATATTGACACCTGGATGGGGGTAAACGTCTTAAAACAGTAGATGGTCGATAATTTTAAAGACCATGAATTCCATAGAAGTATATTATAGAAGGTGTCAGACAAGATATGCCGACAAAAATTGACAGATATGAGTTGCCGAAAACATTGGCTCAACAAGTGATGGTGCGATTGCTTGGTTTTACTGGCCCCCCCTTCTTCCTCATGTTTAGTCCCATTCTTTTTCAGATTTTTAGACGTTCGGTCCATTAGTTTGGCGATTATAAGGCCTTTCACCCCATTTCTTTCTCAATATTCAGAATTTTCTACAATTTAGATGTCGATTTATTTCCTGGGGAGCGATAGCGAGCCTGTAAAATAGTAGTAACTGGTCTCCAGCCGGGACATTTGTCAATAATTGTTTTACAAATGTATCTTGATAGGGGGGAGAGGGGGGGGGTATATTTCAGCTTGATGGAGGTCTAGGGAGGAAACTAAGAAAACAACACATAATAAAAAGATAAATAAATAAGCAAATAAGTATGTCCATCCCCCCTTAAGTGTGTGTAAGAAGGAAGTGGAGCCAAAAAATAAATAAAAATAATAAAAAGATAACAAAATAAACAAATAGGTACGGCTTAAGGGGAGGTTTTTAGTGCGTTCCCTAGACTTCCATCAAACTTAACATTATAGCCCCTAGACCCCCTTTCAAGATAAATTTGTATATTTTTCGGTAGAAAAATTTCCCGGCCGAAGGCCGGTTCCTCTTAAATTACAGGCTCGCTATCGCTCGCCAGGAAAAAATCGACACCTAAAAAGCACGAAAAGTCTTAAAATTGACAGAAATGGGGCGAAAGTTCTTAAAATCGCCAAACTAATGGGGCGACCGTCTTATAATATCAAAAGCAATGGCGCTAACCATGAGGGAGAAAGGTGTCAAGAAAAAAATCCCTCAAGTGGAAATCTCTCCTTAAGTGTGTGTAAGAGGGAAGTGGATCCACCACCAGCATCCTCCTGACCCAGCCTGCCTGCCTTTGCCTTCATCAAGTCTCTATGTGCCTCTATATGTCTGATGTTGGACCGCTGGGCTTTGATGTCACCGCTTACTCATGTCCTCTTTTCACCCTTTGCTCTCATTCAATCTGTCCCTGTGTGTGTACGGTACGGTATGTGGACGTGTGTGCATAATTGTGTGTTTGTGTGTACATGTTTGTGTATTTCCTACACAGTGCGTCCATGTATTGAGTATTGTTCGCATGTGCAGGGAGGATCCTCTCACACAGCACTTCTTGACAAAGTAGAAAAGAAATCCTTTCATCTCATTAACTCACGTCCACTCATCGACTCTCTGCAATCTCTCTCTCACTTCACCGCAATGTTGCATCTCTCTGGCTCTTCTACCGTTATTACAATAATCAGTGTTCGTCAGAGCTCTCTTAGAGTATACCACCTCATATACGTAGAGTACGTAGCACCCGTCTTGCAAAACAATCCCACCCCTACTCTGTGCAACTCTCCAACCCAAGAGTGAAACGATATTACCAGTTTGTCTTCTATTCAACGGCTGAGCTCTGAAACTCTCCCCCTGAATCCGTCTTTTCCTCATTTTATGACTTACGTTGCTTCAAGCTCCGTGTGTCCAGGCATTTTGGCTCGAAAATTCCTTGATGTTGGCCCTGTCACTCTTTCAACTCTGGGGGAGGCACTCGTCGCAGGCAGTTTTGCCTTTTGTCTCCCTCCTCCCTACTAATCGTTTGTCCGCTTTATTCACTAAGCCCTCCCTCCTCGCCTCCCCCATCCACCTGCCCACCATTACTCCGTCCATCCTCGCCTATCCTCACTCCGTCCACCCTCCTCGCCTCCCCCATCCACCTGCCCACCATTACTCCGTCCACCCTCCTCGCCTCCCCCATCCACCGTCCACCCTCCTCGCCTCCCCCATCCACCTCCCCACCATTACTCCGTCCACCCTCCTCGCCTCCCCATCCACCTGCCCAACATTACTCCCTCCACCCTCCTCGCCTCCCCCATCCACCTACCCACCATTACTCCCCCATTACTCCGTCCACCCTCCTCGCCTCCCCCATCCACCTCCACCATTACTCCCTCCACTCCCCCATCCACCTACCCGCCATTACTCCCTCCACCCTCCTCGCCTCCCCCATCCACCTGCCCACCATTACTCCCTCCACCCTCCTCGATCCACCTCCCCACCATTACTGCCTCCATCCTCCTCGCCTCCCCCATCCACCTCCACACCATTATCCCTCGACCCTCCTCGCCTCCACCATCCACCTGCCCACCATTACTCCCTCCACCCTCCTCGCCTCCCCCATCCACCTGCTCACCATTACTCCACCTTCCTCGCCTCCCCCATCCACCTGCCCACCATCACTCCTCCACCCTCCTCGCCTCCCCCATCCACCTGACCACCATTACTCCCTCCACCCTCCCCCCTCCACTTGCCTACCATTACTCCCTCCACCCTCCTCGCCTCCCCCATCTACCTGCCCACCATTACCCCCTCCACCCTCCTCGCCTCCCCCATCCACCTGCCCACCATTTCCTCCTCCACCCTCCTCGCCTCCCCTATCCACCTGCCCCCCATTACCCCCTCCACCCTCCTCGCCTCCCCCATCCACCTGCCCACCATTATCCCCTCCACCCTCCTCGCCTCCCCCATCCACCTGCCCACCATTACTCCCTCCCCATCCACCTGCCCACCATTACCCCCTCCCCCCTCCTCCCCCCCCCCCTCCACCTGCCCACCATTACTCCCTTCACCCTCCTCGCCTCCACCATCCACCTGCCCACCATTACCCCTCCACCCTCCTTGCCTCCCCCATCCACCTACCCACCTACCCACCATTACTCCCTCCACCCTCCTTGCCTCCCCCATCCACCTGCCCACCATTACTCCCTCCACCATCCACCTCCCCACCATTATTCCCTCCACCCTCCTCGCCTCCCCCATCCACCTGCCCACCATTACTCCCTCCACCCTCCTCGCCTCCCCCATCCACCTACCCACCATTACTCCCTCTACCCTCCTCGCCTTCCCATCCACCTGCCCACCAGTACTCCCTCTACCCTCCTCATTCATTCACCTCACCACCTAATTCATTCACCCAATCTCCTCATCCATTCACCCGAGCTGGCCATTCATTCACCTGGTTTATCACTTGTTGCCTCTCTTCCACACCTACCAGTCCGTGTATATACCCTGTTGCTGAATACAGTATACTGGAAATTATGTGTATATAATCACTTATTTCATCTCTACGTCGCGTATAAAAAGAAAATCTATAGATACACGAATAATGCTTTTAAAGTCCCTTATATATATTTATGAAAAGGTTTACATAAAATCCTTAAGATAACCTATAAAACCAAAGTCGAGAGGTCCCTACGTGACTATCCACCCTTATCCCAATGCCATGTTTTTCGATTTCTTCTGGTTGATGGACAATGCTACGGATAATATTCTTTGAAACTTTATCCATCAGACTCCTGTCGTCCTTATCAGCCTTAAATCTTAATCGCCGCCACATTAAAAAACAAATCTGTATTGACTGCAATTTTTGGATAAGATTCGGATTATATAGTCATGATAATATGCTCTCTTCTATAAAGCTACACCCAGTTCGTATTATTTTATTCAACATTACAGTAGATTAAGATCACCCATCCCAAATGCTTAGGTATGCTATACTGTATATCATCTAACTCTGTCATCACCAACAGGGCAGTTCCCTATTCGGTGTTACCAATTATGTGGTTGTTATTGTTTGCTCAGCTGGCGGACCAATAAAACTCTCGTTCGCCCTGCTTGAACAAGAATAAAACCGATCGTTGCGACTCGACCAAAATAAACAATCGGGTACTCTGAACACTACTAGTCTGGGAGCTAACAGAGATTTGCATTACATCTCGAGTACAAAAGGTTTGATAGCAAAAGTTATCAGCTAGTGTGATGGGGACCTCCGAATGGTCATTCTTAAGTTATGCAATTGGTGCGTTAAGTAGGGGGCGCTGCTTGAAGTACCCCCAAAATCAGTTTAAATTACATTTTGGGGTACATCAATCAAACCTGTGATAAAAGTTTCGTTTTGGCACTGTGATTACAGATGTGCCATTCTTAAATGACGCAATTGGTGCAAAACGCATTTAAGAAGGGCCCAAAGGGGGCGCTACTGTCACATTTAAATCACAATTTGAGTACATCAATGAAACTTTGTGGAAATATACTATAGACCTTCCTGATGAAGGATCAGTAGTTCTTAAGTGTCGAATTTGGTGCAATAAACATTTAAGAACGGCCTAAAGAGGGCGCTATTTTTAGCTCATTTAAAACACACCTTAAGTACTGGTACATCAATGAAATTTTGTAGAAATATCCTTTAGACCTTCCTGATGAAGGATCAGTAGTTCTTAAGTGTCGAATTTGGTGCAAAACCCATTTAAGAAAAGCCTAAAGAGAGCGCTATTTTAGCACATGGAGGTATAAAATAGATTTAATAGCTCCATGACCTCATTATATACCATGAATCAAACTTTGTGGGAATATTCTTGAATCTGATATAGAAAAACGAAGGAACTATAATTTATTTATTTATTTATTTATTCGTACAAGTTTATAGTACAATCAGAAAAGGTGCATAGGTGATGTGTGCAATATAATACGTGCCAATACTGTTTACAATTCGATATTCTTATATAGGTATTTACCCGGATGTTATTAAATAATATCTAACTTAACTTTTCTAATTAAGTAATGCAAAATAGGCTGTGTCTCGTCCTGTCCGTCCCATAGCAAGACGGCCATTTTATAGGACGGGACACAGCCAATTTTACTGTACCGGTACGTATATTTTGATGATAAAATCAAGTGTGACATGGCATCGATAGATTAAAGCAGTGATAATTTTTTCCAACATATTCAGTGAACAAGCATATGAATCATGAAGAATTAAACAGTTTTTCTAGTCTAATGTTTCACACCTTTGGCAAGAGGACATTCACTATTCAAGTAGTAGTAGATATTGCGGTAAAACATTTCTATCTAATAATATGCTGCAACAGGGAGGACCGGGCACTAACATGTCTATGTTCAAGTGATTATGCTCTTTGAAACCAAAACTACCTTTTGATAGACATATCCATACTAATTAGTATACATATACATGTATCACACTTGATATAAATCTATTGCTAAAGTTTAGAAGATAAAACATCAAACCTGCTGATGAGTCACACACACACACACTGTTAGGAAAAAGTTCTGTGAATATGCCTACAATCATGAGTTCAACTAGTATTTATTGGTATAATTATGATCTCAGCCTGCCTTTCTGTTACAAGATTCTAGTCATCCTCATCACAACTGCCATCTTCATTTGAAGATGTAATGTCCATGTCATCCTCCTCTTCATTGTCCATTGCTTCCAATTCCTCTGTCTCTGGGATAAGGCTTTCAGGGAGTTGCTCCCCTTCGAACCAAACCGGTTTGTAATGGTCATCAACCAACTGCCAGCCATTTTCTTCAGAGGGATGCTGCTCTATATGAGTTTGATCTGCTCTTGTCCACATGTTGGCAACAAAGGAGGCACGCTTAATGTGAGGATTGAGCTCATCTTCGCAAGGTGGTAGTCCACTTACATCTATGCCCTTCAAATTGGCTAGTAGGTGTTTTCTATTTCCCTTTGGTCCATATGTCTTCATGAACTTCTCGTACCTCCACTCATTCAACCTGGTGTTTGCACTATCCTCAGCTCCATACATTGCGGCTGTGAACCTCTGAAGAGCTGCTTTCGTCCTGTTAGAAACTGTAGTGCTTGTTGCCATTACTCTGAAAGACTTCTGGTAGTCAGGTTGTTTTTCTAGAGTTTTGAGAGGCCTGACCTTCCCTTTTCTGACAAACGCTGATGTATAGTCCGATCCCGTGAAGGCATGGAAAGCTGGCAACGCTGCACAAAGATCTGGTCCTAGTTCCTTCCATATTGCAGTCAGGCTGACGTAATGACGATTGTTCTTTGAAACTGTTCCACTATCCATCCACTATGTTGACTGAAATCTATTGCAGTGGTACAATAATATCACTGCAATATCTGTGTCGGACGCCCTGACCACTATGTTTCCATTCTCACGATCAGCTGATAAGGAATGCAGACAAATCTTTGTGTCGGCCTCTTTATGGTTGTTTCTTAATCCATCCACCGTGTCTCGCTGTATCACACCCTCTGTCACCTGGAAGTAATAACATTCCCCCG
Organism: Paralithodes platypus; assembly: GCA_032716605.1. NCBI lineage: Eukaryota > Metazoa > Arthropoda > Malacostraca > Decapoda > Lithodidae > Paralithodes > Paralithodes platypus. The sequence continues at coordinate 22,442 of JAVRFV010000403.1, forward strand.
GGACATCTAGGAAGACTTCACGATCCCCCAAAATGTTTGCATACGAAGAGTCTTGCCAT